>SKCR01031891.1:0-212641 GCA_019454045.1 Zanthoxylum bungeanum
ATTCAGAGGAAACTTCCCCCAAAGTTGAAAGATCCTGGCAGTTTCATTGTACCTTGCATATAGGAGAACATAACTTTGGTAAGGCTCTATGTGATTAGGTGCAAGTGTTAACTTGATGCTTTTTCTATTTTCAGGAAACTTCAGATTGGAAAAACAATGCCAACTTCAGTCTCTCTACAACTTGCTGATAGAACGCTCGTATTTCAAGAGGCGTAGTAGTTGAGGATGTACTGGTCAAGGTTGACAAATTCATTTTCCAGCAGATTTTATTGTCATTGATATGGAGGAAGACGCAGACGTGCAAATCATCCTCGGGAGACCATTCTTGGCTACAGGTCGAACCATTATTGATGTACAAAAAAAAGGAACTAACCATGAAGGTACAAGACCAAGAAGTAACATTCAATGTTTTCAAAGCCATGAATTTCCCAGATGATGAAAAGAAGGAGGAATGTTTCAGACTTGATGTGATACACAGTACCATTCAGAACTCCAATGCAATACAAAGTTCTACTGACAAACTTAAAACATGTCAATTGCCTGTGGAGCCTAAAGATAAATCGTCTTTTGCACTGAAAGAGCTTATTCTTGCACTACAAGCAACAGAAGAGAAAAAGTTCCACCAGCTCAATGAATTGGAGGAATTTCACATACAGCCTTTTGAGAATGCGAATTGTACAAAGAAAAGGCCAAGAAGAGACAAGATGAGAAGTTAGTGCGCATAAAACTGGAACCAGGGCAGAAGGTACTGTTAAACAAATCAAGGGTGAAATTCTTCCCATGGAAGCCAAAATCACGGTGGTCAGGTCCATTTGTGATCACCAAAGTTTTACCAAATAGAGCCATTGAGATACATGATCCTGACTCCAACAAGACTTTCAAGGTTAAAAACAAATGTGTCAAGCACTACTGGGAGAGAATCAATTTAGCGACAAAAAGAAAATGTTACACTTTCAGATCCAGCTTAACGTTCGAGAAGTCAAGTCTGGCTGACGACTCAAAACTTAGCGCTCGCAGGGAGGCAACCCATGCAATTTGTGTATATATTGTGATCTGGTGTGTTTTATTTTTGTGTGTTTAGTTTTTGCAGGTAAAGTCATTTCACGATGGAAGAAGCTCTCACAAATCTTCACAAGCAATTTCCTTCTCTCCCTCAAAAATCTCTGATGAAAGTTTACAAAGCTCGTTTGGAACGGATGAGACTACTGATGATCAAAGGTATTCCTACTGACATTCGTTGGATTATTGAAGCACGAGTCCGATTGGCAGGTGAGTCTTCTGACTCTTTTATTTCACATCTGCCTGGTTTAGGAAAGAGCACATATGCTAAAAAGAGAAGAGCCAAAAGAATGTGTGTTTGTTATAAATGTGCTCGCATGTTTTGTAATACTAGTTGTCGTTCTTTAGGAATGGTGTCCGATAACCGCGAAGATAAGATTAACTTTATTAGGGATGGCTTGAGTAAGGAGTCTTTGGATGACATATCTAAAACTCTTGAGACGCATCCCAGTGGATATGTTCACATAGCCATTCGCAAATTACATACACAATTCCAAAAAGAAAGACAATAATTAAGTCTTGGGAATCTGACTAAAAAAGACCCTGTTTGCCTTATAAGAAAATTGGATGGGAAGCTTGTCCCTGACGCATAAACGTCAATCAAGCCGTTACTTTTCTTGTAAATATTATATCTCTTTGTCTTTTCTTAATAATTGTTATTTGTTTTGTTGTTTTCTTTTATTTTCTCCGACAGGATCTAGACCTTTTTGACTATCACGATATTATTTCGCTACTAATCGTCCTCTGGAAGATACTTGTGCTATTTTTACTCACCCTTTTCAGGTACTATAAATTCAGCCTGTCATTGCACTTTTGAAGGCGTCCAGAGAGTTGAGAAAGAAATACATATAAAAATGGAAGCCACTTCATGAAGACGAATTGAGAACATCTGTGTGTTTTGCGGTAGTAGTGTGTTGGTGTTAAGCCACAATACGTAGAAGCAGCACAATGAATTGGGTCGAGTCTTAGCTGTAAGGAATATGCACTTAGTATATGGCGGAGGCAATCTTGGACTTATGGGGATCGTTTCAAAAGCTGTACAGGAAGGAGGCAGTCACGTTTTGGGAATCATCCCAAAACCCTTGGCAGAAGCAAATCTTATTGAACCATCAAATGGAGAGGAACTGATCATGCCAGGTATGTCTGAACGTTTGGTAGAAATGATTAACCGTGCTGATGCTTTTATTGCTTTGCCAGGTGGCTTGGGTACATTGGAGGAAATTTTTATTGTGCTATCTTGGGCGAACCTGAACATACACCAGAAACCAATTGGGATGTACAACGTTGATGGATTTTATGATTTTCTTTGTGTGTTTCTTGATGATGCCTGAAGAAATGGGTTCGTGTCAAAACTGTTGAAAGAACTCCTCTTTACAGCCAGAACTGCTCCGAATCTAATTGACCAACTCATAGCCTATGAACCACGAGTTGACCCTATCATTTCAAAGATAAATTGGTCTGAGGACGATCGTGGTAAGAGGCGTAGGATTAATTTGGATCTTAACCTTTAATTTCTTCTGTAGAATTTCAGCTAACCAAGTATTATTTTCTAAACTCTCATTCTACTTTTTAAGACATTTGGGACAATGTCTCATTTAGGTTTGGGGGAGGGAATTAGTTGATCAGTACCTTGTTTTTAGTTTGTGTGTTGTTTTTATTTTTAGTCCAAATTTTTTCGAAAAATACAAAAAAATTGAAAATTTTTCAAAAATTACAAAAATATTTTGCATTTTTTGTTTTTATTTTGACTAAAAAGGTGAAATTGGTAAGAGATAGCTGAGTAAGGAGTTTCCACTCCTGAGACGTATCTCAAACCATTTTTGAAACAAGTTAATTTTGTTTATTTCATTTTGAATTATTTAATTTGTGAATTCTCCTTAACACTGACTAAAATGAATCTTCATATGCTCAGTTGACAGATATTATCAACATATATAGTAACATACGGACATGAGCTAAAATTGAAAAGTTTGTAATATTCAGTGCTCTAGTTTAATTGGAGGAAGCATCTCGAAAAGCAATGGAGTAAAAAAAAACATTTGAGGATCCGAGTTATTAAGTCTGTAAGGGTGTTTTAACACTAGTGCCCTAAAACCAACTGGTTTGGGAGTCACTGGCCCAAAGCTCGCTACATGGATCAAAGATGATGCAAAAATATATGAAGTCTGAGTAATTAAGTCCTTAGGGGTGTCTTAACACCTGGTGCCCTAAAGCCAACTGGTTGGGAGCCACCGACCCACCCAACACTGTTACATAGATGGAAGATATTGTATATAAATAAAAAATAGAGAAAAAAATCAGAAAAATCCGAAAAATTATTCCATTGATGCAAAAAGGTGTGAAATCTGATAAAACTTTAGGACAAAAATATTGCTCTCTTATCAACTGCACTTATGACTGTTGTGGGCAAAAATGAGTTGTTTAATATTATGTTGGCTATGTATATGAAGAATGGTAAATATTATCGGAGAATTTACTTATTCAGTAATTTAAAAAGAAACAAAACAACTAGTAACTTGAAGTAGAAGTTTCACCTAATTAGTCACTAACTTCTTTATTCTCTTTTCGCTTGTCTTTTTGCTTTTGTGTGCATTAGTTTCACTAACTTTTTACTTTTACAAAATGTTTGTGGGTATCATTGCTGTAAGCCCTCACGAGACTATAACTCATCCACTAGGGACACCTAGGGGTTTAAAGGCTTGTTGCATATGCTAAATGCAACCGTGATCCCTACGAAAGTGGCTTAATTTAATTTTAATTGTTTCTTGTATTTTATTTTATTGTTTTGCTCGAGGACTAGCAAAATGTTAGGTTTGGGGGTGTGATGAGCGGAAAATATATCAATATTTACCGCCCCTTTAACTTAATATTTTGTTTAGTTTCTCGGGTTTGATGAACGTTTTGATGTGTTTTAGTTTATTTTGCAGATAAAATAATATCGGATCTCAATGAAATCATTTAGGACGAAATATGGGTCAAATAAGGACAATTATTGGACTTGATATTTTAATTTTAGAGATTGGAAACTTGAAAGGGCGTTTTTGACGAAGTGCAGTTTTGGAAATTCTAGTTTTGCGCATTTGTCGCATTTTGGGCATAACCTTTTACTCTGATATCAGATTGAGCTGATTCAAGTTCCAGATTAAAGAAGACTCAAAGATATACAGCTTTGAAAGACAAAATAATTTCTAATTCTGATGATTTCATGCCCGAAATTGAAGAACCATCCAGAAGTGTGTTGTGTGTAATTATTAAGTCATTTTCAATCATTTTCAAAGCAAAAAAAATAAATTAATAAATAAATAATAAAAATTATCAAATCATCACCAAACATGATAAGAGATTAGTGGAGCAATTAATAATGGATTTGTGGAGCAATTAGTGGAGCAATTAGTGGAGCAATTAATAATTGATTTGGTGGATGATTTGATGGAGGCAAAATTTTGCCTATAAATACCAAGCCATTTCATTTGTAAAATTCATACTTTCTTCTGAGGAATTCCTTAAGAATACTAAGAAGTTTGTATCTTGTTTGTTTATTTACAGCTTTCAGTAATTAATTTCTGCTTTCGTACTTTCTTTTCTTTACGGTTTAGTTTTTACTTTACGTAATTTACTTTTACGCACAATACTTTTCTTTCTTTAATTTTCAGCAATTTACTTTCAGCATTTACTTTTCAGCAATTTACTTTCCTCATTTACTTTTCAGCAATTTACTTTCAGTAATTTACTTTTCAGCATTTACTTTTCAGCCTTTACTTTCAGCATTTATTTTTCAGTATTTAATTTCAGCATTTACTTTCGTCATTTAATTTCCAGTATTTAATTTTCAGTATTTTACTTTATGTCTTTTATTTTATTTAAATTTTTACTACCTGTAAATATGTGTCGTAACTAAGCCAGTTATCTGGGGTGTGATGAAATCCAATATCACCAGTTTATAAGGGGTTAGATTATAGCTTGGGTAATATAAAGATTTATTTATTGAGTCTTAATCTTAATGTTTTTTCATTAACGGACCATTAATAAAATTGAACTGAGAAACTTAAAATGAACTAGACATAGGGATTTTAAGTTTAAGACCTTAGACTCAATAGTCCACGATCTTCCTTGAGGATAAATAACCCTTTAATAGATTTCGTTACAGGATAGACATATACCTGTCGGGCGGGGGTAGCCATAATTGGAACTTAAACTTAATGAATCCAGATAATTTGGTTGACATAGACATATGGTTCAATTGGGTTAAACTGGGTATTTGTGTCTGACTATCGACAGAGGCTTACAGATAATTTAGTGTTCCAGGTTAATAAATCAATATATTACCCAACTTTAAGATAACCACTTCATCTTTAAAATGATATTGGAAGAAATCACAACCCTTGATAGTTTTTAATATTGAATTTTCTTAAAACTTACTTTCGAACAATTTTATTTATTTGTTTTTAAATTTAGAATCGTCACAATTTCAAATCAATCTAACAACCTGTTAGATACTAGTAATCATTTTACCTCATAAAATTAATAGATTAGATATTAAGTCCTCGTGGGATCGATATTTTTATACTACTTGAACGATACGTGCGCTTGTGTTATACGTGTGTGTTTACGCCGGTCAATTGATTTTCGCAAGTATTAACGGTGCAAGTCTCAGGTTAAGACCAAATACACCTACCCTGATTTCGGACTTCCATAGACACATAGTTATACTTCCAATGGAATTCCGAGGGGGTCTATCCAGAGCGAAGCTGTTTCCCGTACCATCGGTAAAACACAACCTCCTATTACACTTGCATGAGTATCCTATACCCAAATATACGAGAACTATGTCGTTGTGCCCTCACGACCTGCACAAGTGTAATACTAGTCTTTTACGTATTCATCGATGTCCAATCTCGATAATACTATGACTAGGGATATTTAATGATTTATCCTTCGTGGATTGATTTGTCTCATATCATTCTCAATCCAGGAACAAATCACAGGGACCTCCTAACATTTATATATCTATGTGATCTAATCACAAATGATAAAAGTGCAATCTCATTTGTCACATAGTTAATTTGTACAACAACACCATGATCTGTACAAATAGTGACGCTATGGGTCATAATTGTCCAACAATCTCCCACTTGGCCTATAGCCAGTCACTCGAGTGTCCTACACCCGAACTATGTACGGTTGGCTCAAATTGCTGAGAAAAGACTTTCGTCAGCGAATTTGCATGATTATCGTCTAATGTGATTTATACGATCATCACATCGCCACGATGTATGATCCGAACGAATCAGATGAATAGTCGAAGTATGTATCTGGATCGTTGGATAGACCATTAATTCTTTAGCCTGTGCTGACGCCTAGCTCAGCTGCTAACAGAACTATATCTAATCTAATTAGATTTATTATCGACCCAGAAGGCTTCTATTGCCGCCTCAGCTGCAGCAATAACCCGCATTTGTTGTTTACTCGGTAATAGTATCTTGCTTGGAAGATTTCCAGCTTATTGTTCTGTTATTTAAACTGTATAGTACCGTTTGCGACTTTTAGTCGTCTTTATCGGTTATGAAACTTGCAACAGTGATCTCAGTCACTTCAAGTTCTCCATCTCCATAGTTTAAGACAACATCCTTAGTTCTCTAAGATACTAACGGATGTTCTTAACATCAATCCAGTGACTATCACTTGGATTGGTCTGATTGTGAATCCATATGCTCAAAGCGTATGAGACACCAGGTCACGTACATTTTTCAATGTACGAGTTCTCGGAGAGTTTTTCATGAAAGCCAAGCTTTCACCGATTATTATTATGGGAATATCATTTCCAAGAAATGACATGTTATCATTATTTTATAGGACTGCGATTGTCAGTGCACTCCCAATAACCCTCTTATATACACAAGAATCATTTCCGTTTTGAATTAAATCATAAACCATCATGATTACGTTAAAACGGTAATTCCAAGAACCTAATGCTTGCTTCAATCCAAACATGGATCGAATAACCTACAAACCTTGTTTACTAGTTTTGGTATGACAAAACCGTCTGGATGTTGTAAACATCCTCCAAAAGGTTTCCTTTTCAGGAAAGCGATTTTCCCGTTAAGCTGACATATTTCATACATGAAACATGCAGCTTTGGCAAGTGATGAGTGGTAATTATATCACTATTTCCCACTCATTTAACCTAATATTTTGTATAGTTTCTTGATTTTTGTGAATATTTTAATGTGTTTTGTGTTATTTTGTAGATAAATAAAGTTTCAGGACATTCTGGAGGTGATTTGGACCAAAACAGTGAAAATTGGAAAAAAAGAGCATTTTGGTAATTTTCCGCGTCACGACTCCAAGACCTTCAGCGTCGCGACGCCTAACGTACGCCGAACAGTGCTAACGTGCGCCGGGTCCACAAATCAGAATCTGAGAAAAGTTTGACTTTGCTAACATGGGGCCGTGCCACGTGTCACCATCACAGCCGATCTGCTAACATGCGCCGTGCCACGTATCAGCATCCTACGGTGCCGACAGTCACCATCGCCACGTGTCACTCCACATCATTGCCACATCATCATCCACATCATCAGGTTGACCGAGTCAAACAGCCACGTGACCGGCGTAAACACACACGTATAACGCAAGCGCACGTATCGTTCAAGTAGTATAAAAATATCGATCCCACGAGGACTTAATTCCTACTGTTGTTATTAATTGTTGATACTATTTATTTACAAATATCTAATAAGATGATTGATTGATTTGAAAGGATGATGATTCTAAAAACAAGTAAAAGAAATTGAAAGAAGATTAATGAAGATTAAAACTATATAGGGTTGTGAATTCTTCCAATATTAATTAAAAGATGAAGTAGTTATATTATAGTTGGGTAAATTATTGAATTATTAATCTGGAACACTAAATTATGTAAAAGCCTCTTCCGAATGATCATTTACAAATACCTAGTATAATCCAATTGAACCATATGTCTATGTCAAATAAATTACCTAGATTCATTAAGATTGAGTTCCAATTATGACTACCCCCGCCCAACAGGTATATTCCTATCCTGTAAGGAATCTATTAAAGGGTTATATATCCTTAAGGAAGATCGTGGGTTATTGAGTCTGTGGTCTTTAACTTAAAATCCCTATGTCTAGTTCATTTTAAGTTTATCTAAATCAATTTTATTAATGGCCAATTAATAAAAAAGCATTAAGATTATTACTCAATAAATAACTCTTTTAAATTACTCAAACTATAATCTAACCCTTTTAAAACCGGTTATAATAGATTTTATCACAACCCTAGATATTTAATTTAGTTACAATACATAGCTAAAACTAATAAAAACTTAAAAGACATAAAATGAAATTGCTGAAAAGTAATAAAAAGAAATGCTAAGGTAAAAGGAATTAACTTCCACTATTCACTATTTAGATATCTCCCATAAAATAATATATAATCTTGTGATATTTTAAACTAACCGTCCAGAATGGCGGTATCCTGATTAAGTCAAATTAAAATAAACCAGCCATAAAGGCGGAACAAAAATTAAACCAACCGTCCAGTATGGCGGTATCCTTTATTAATTCAGATTTTAAATAGTTTATATATTATATTTTAAGGGATATTAATCTAAATAGCAAAAGTAAAAGTATTACCTTATTACCTCAGCATGGTGAGGTTACTCCCTCATGGAAGAATAGAATTACTACTACAAAGCGTAAATAAAACTGAATAAAAGAAGAAAATACGAAGAACTCTCAATTTATTTATAAGGATTTCAGAGGAAGAGGTACATTTGAAACTAAAAATTCGAAATCTATTTATAGGCAAAAAAATCTAATTTTTTATTATTATTTTTCTGATTTTTATTATTTTATTATTTTTCTGATTTTTATTATTTTTTTTTTTTGGATCACTGAATTTTCGACACGTGGCATGGTGTGCTAAAAAATACGGCTCGTTGAATCTTTGACACGTGGCAGAGTGGTGCAATTACCAAAATACCCTCGGTGTCGGGACGCCCAAAATTACCAAAATACACTTTTCGTCAAATTTCACAGTTTTGCTCCAAATCACCTCCAGAATATCTTGAAACTTTATTTCGGTGTCGGGATGTCCAAAATTACCAAAATACCCTTTGTGTCGGGACGCCCAAAAATTACCAAAATACCTTTTTTGCCAAATTTCACCAAATTTCACAGTTTTGCTCCAAATCACCTCCAGAATGTCCTGAAACTTTATTTATCTACAAAATAACACAAAACACATCAAAATATTCACAAAACTCAAGAAACTATACAAAATATCAAGTTAAATGAGTGGGAAATAGTGATACATTTATCACTCATCACACCCCAAAACCTAACATTTTGCTAGTCCTCGAGCAAAATAAAATAACATAATAAAAATTTAACTAAGCCACTTTCGTAGGGATTACGATTGCATTTAGCATATGCAACAAGCCTTTAAACCCCTAGGTGTCCCTAGTGGACGAGTTGTAGTCTCGTGAGGGTCTACAGTAATGATACCCACAAACATTTTATAAAAGTAAAAAGGTAGTGAAACTAATGCACACAAAAGCAAAAAGACAAGCGAAAAGAGAACAAAGAAGTTAGTGACTCATTAGGTGAAACTTCTACTCCAAGTTATTAGTTGTTTTGTTTCATTTTAAATTACTGAATAAGTAAATTCTCCGATTATTTTTATCATTCTCCATATACACAATTAACAAAGTATTATACAACTCATTTTTGCCCACAACAGTCATAAGTGCAGTTGATAAGAGAGTAATATTTTTGTCCTAAAGTTTTATCAGAATTCACATCTTTTATAGTAATGGAATAAATTTTCTGATTTTTCTGATTTTTTCTTTGATTTTTTTTTCTCTATTTTTTTATTTATATACAATATCTTCCATCTATGTAGCGAGTTTTAGGTCGGTGACTCCCAAACCAGTTGGCTTTAGGGCATCAGGTGTTAAGACACCCCTACGGACTTAATTACTCAGACTTCAGATATATATACATATATATAAATTTTCCATCATTTTTGATCCATGTAGCGAGCTTTGGGCCAATGACTCCCAAACCAGTTGGTTTTAGGGCATTAGGTATTAAAATACCCTTACAGACTTAATAACTCGGATCTCAGACATTTATTTTTTTAAAATCCATCACTTTTTTGAGATGCTTCCTCCAATTAAACTATAGTACTTAATATTACAATCTTTTCAATTTTATCCTATGTCCGTATGTTACCATGTATGTTGATAATATCTGCCAACTAAGTATATGAAGATTCATTTTAGTCAGTTTTATGGAGAATTTACAGATTAAATAATTCAAAAGTGAATAAACAAAAATTAACTTGTTTTGAATTAGGTTTGAAATACGTCTCAGGAGTGGAAATTCCTTACACAGCTATTTCTTACCAATTTCATCTTTTTAGTCAACATAACAACCACATATTTCTACTAGTCATAACACTATAATTTACATGTTTTTTTTAAAGGCTCTCGCTGACGAAGGATTGTTCACAACTAGGACTCCCCACTCAAGGGTTCAAGCGACCAAGTGAACGCACCTTTTTTATACCTTATGGTATGTGCCAACGAATTTATGGTGTGTGACTACTGTCGAATGGACTTCCCGTTGTAGATTCCCCAGAGGGAAGGTGGAGCGAGGCTCACTTAAATACCCAAGCCCCTTAGGCTCTTATCGCTTGTTGTCAAGAATAAACAATGAGTCCTCCAAACTAGTCTGTCACAACACTCTACAAGTGAATGATTATCTAGGTGCCTTCACAGCTTTTCCTTATAGAAAGGTAGTGAGTGAAGGAAGACACCAAACCATCACCTAGCTTTAAACATGCCCTTTGTTTTTATTATTTTTTTATTATTTTTTTTGTATTTTTCGAAAAATTTTGGACTAAAAATAAAAACACAATACAAACAAGTACTATTAACTATTCCTCACCCCCAAACCTAAATGAGACATTGTCCCTAATGTCTTAAACAGTAGAAGAAGAGTTTAGAAGATAGTACCTGGTTGAATGGGTTGCCTCTCAGCTAGCGCTAAATTTTTCGTCTTCAGCCAGACGTGACTAAAATCTATCTGTTAAGGAGGTTTCAGCGTCGTTTTGGATGTCCGATCAAAGACAATCCCGTGAGCGTTGCTTTTGAAGGGTCTCTTCCAACGGTAAATTGGCAAAAAGAGTTTTGTCTCATTCAGTGCTTGTGCCACCTTTTTAATCTTTGTTGCTCCAGTGGTTCCTGAAAAGAAAGAAAGAAAATCAGGAGGTCTTGTATGGTGCTTGACTTGGAATGGAAGTTTCATTCTGTCAAACTTCTGTGTGATATCTTTAAATTGTACTCCCCAAAACAGCGATGTTTTTCCTGAATGTTCTGGATATTTGATAAGTTCAGACATTTGCTCCTCCATTTGCTCTGTTTCTTGCTCCACCTTATCTTCACAGATGAATTTCAAAATTTCCTCGTTCAGTTCTTCATCTATCATCTGTGAAATACATGCTTCAAAATTGTCAACCTGAGGATGAAAAGAAATGTCATATTTTAATTCTTCATCCTCTGATCTGACTGGAATGATTGGTTCAGGTAGATCTTCTTCAAACATCATGGTAAAGCATGCTCCAAGATCTTCATTCTGAGGATGGAAAGTTTCATCCTTCCTTGTTGGTGCAGTTGGTACAAAAAACTCAGTTTCTTCATCCTCGTCAGAGTCAGAATAATAAAAATCAAATTGAGACTTTGTTGGTGCAGGCTCCTGAACTGATACCTCTGATTCTTGATACTGTTCAGCCTCGTCTTCTGTTATGATGTCATGATGAATCTCAGGATATTGAAAGGCTTCTTCAGTAGTATTTGAATTTGCTCCGTGAGATATGTGATTCAGGTTCTCTGTTAATTGTCTAACTTGATCTGTCATTCTTTGTATATATGCTGCTTGACTCTGAATTTGTGCTTCAAATAGAGCTTCCCGTTCCTCGAACAAATCTTTGAGCATGTCATTCAACTGATCTTCCTCTGATGGATCTGGTTCTTGATGAAGATCGTAGATAGATGGTGGATAAGATGGAAAATGTGATGATTCTACATACCTTGGTTGATTTCAATAATTCTGCCACTCTGAAAGGTATATACATTGATCGCTCGGGTGGTTACCATCACATATTATACATCTCCCCATTTCATTCTGTTGAGCAAATGTAGTGTTGTTTGGTTCTGGCTTCCAGTGATAGTTGTTGGGCTTGACAACAGGCCTCAGAAAACTAGACTGTTGCTCCTGGATTTGGGGTGTATCTTCTTCTAGTAAAGCTTGTAATTTTTCAAAATGTTCCATTTTTTTAATCACCTGAAAACAAAAGAAAGAAATAAAAATTACAGATAATAATAAAGAAAATTAGATATAAGTAAATTAGACAGCTTCAAAATTAATAACTCAAGAAAAATAAGTCCCCGGCAACGGCGCCAAAAACTTGACCGGCGTAAACACACACGTATAACGCAAGCGCACGTATCGTTCAAGTAGTATAAAAATATCGATCCCACGAGGACTTAATTCCTACTGTTGTTATTAATTGTTGATACTATTTATTTACAAATATCTAATAAGATGATTGATTGATTTGAAAGGATGATGATTCTAAAAACAAGTAAAAGAAATTGAAAGAAGATTAATGAAGATTAAAACTATATAGGGTTGTGAATTCTTCCAATATTAATTAAAAGATGAAGTAGTTATATCATAGTTGGGTAAATTATTGAATTATTAATCTGGAACACTAAATTATGTAAAAGCCTCTTCCGAATGATCATTTACAAATACCTAGTATAATCCAATTGAACCATATGTCTATGTCAAATAAATTACCTAGATTCATTAAGATTGAGTTCCAATTATGACTACCCCCGCCCAACAGGTATATTCCTATCCTGTAAGGAAATCTATTAAAAGGGTTATCTATCCTTAAGGAAGATCGTGGGTTATTGAGTCTGTGGTCTTTAACTTAAAATCCTTATGTCTAGTTCATTTTAAGTTTATCTAAATCAATTTTGTTAATGGCCAATTAATAAAAAAGCATTAAGATTATGACTCAATAAATAACTCTTTTAAATTACTCAAACTATAATCTAACCCTTTTAAAACCGGTTATAATAGATTTTATCACAACCCTAGATATTTAATTTAGTTACAATACATAGCTAAAACTAATAAAAACTTAAAAGACATAAAATGAAATTGCTGAAAAGTAATAAAAAGAAATGCTAAGGTAAAAGGAATTAACTTCTACTATTCACTATTTAGATATCTCCCATAAAATAATATATAATCTTGTGATATTTTAAACCAACCGTCCAGAATGGCGGTATCCTGATTAAGTCAAATTAAAATAAACCAGCCATAAAGGCGGAACAAAAATTAAACCAACCGTCCAGTATGGCGGTATCCTTTATTAATTCAGATTTTAAATAGTTTATATATTATATTTTAAGGGATATTAATCTAAATAGCAAAAGTAAAAGTATTACCTTATTACCTCAGCATGGTGAGGTTACTCCCTCATGGAAGAATAGAATTACTACTACAAAGCGTAAATAAAACTGAATAAAAGAAGAAAATACGAAGAACTCTCAATTTATTTATAAGGATTTCAGAGGAAGAGGTACATTTGAAACTAAAAATTCGAAATCTATTTATAGGCAAAAAAATCTAATTTTTTATTATTATTTTTCTGATTTTTATTATTTTATTATTTTTCTGATTTTTATTATTATTTTTTTTTTTGGATCGCTGAATTTTCGACACGTGGCATGGTGTGCTAAAAAATACGGCTCGTTGAATCTTTGACACGTGGCAGAGTGGTGCAATTACCAAAATACCCTCGGTGTCGGGACGCCCAAAATTACCAAAATACCCTTTTCATCAAATTTCACAGTTTTGCTCCAAATCACCTCCAGAATATCTTGAAACTTTATTTCGGTGTCGGGATGTCCAAAATTACCAAAATACCCTTTGTGTCGGGACGCCCAAAAATTACCAAAATACCCTTTTTGCCAAATTTCACCAAATTTCACAGTTTTGCTCCAAATCACCTCCAGAATGTCCTGAAACTTTATTTATCTACAAAATAACACAAAACACATCAAAATATTCACAAAACTCAAGAAACTATACAAAATATCAAGTTAAATGAGTGAGAAATAGTGATACATTTATCATCATCACCACGTCACTGCCACATCATCATTAGCCAATCAGGAAGTGTCACGTGTCAGCATTCTATGGTGCCGACAGTTACTTTGCCACGTGTTGCCACGTCATCGCCACATCACCGCCACGTCACCGCCACGTCAGCATCAATTATTGGCTCTCTAATCCTTATCTGACACGTGGCGGATAAGAATCTAGCCGACCAATAAGAAGCCGCCACGTGTCACAATAATTGAGATCCAACCACCCTGCCACGTGTCACCTTATCACCTTATCCAGAATCTGCAACCGACGAACCAGAGCGTGCCACGTCGACAAAACTCGCGTCGCGACGCGAGACCCCTACTGACCCCTATAAATAGAACGCGAAATTCCAGTTTCAGTTGTACCACTCTCTCTCATCTATTTGATGTAAAGAGGGAGTTTCTCTCTCTACTTTCTTTTAGTTTTTAGTTTTTAGTTTTTAGTTTTGTAATTAATTTTAATTACGTTTTGTAATAATAGTAATTTATTTTTTTACTTTTTACAGTTTTTACTATTTACCATGAGGAGGTAACTTCCCCAGCTAGGGTGAAAGGTAATTCTTTTACTATTGCTATTTAGATTAATCTCCCTTAAATATAATATATTCACTATTTAAAATATTGACTTAAAAAGGATACCGCCAGATTGGTCGGTTGGTAATTTATTTTAATCTAGTTTAAACCTAACTAATCAAGGATACCGCCAGATTGGTCGGTTGGTAATTAAAATTTCTTACCGCCTATATGGCAAGTTCATGGACAAATCTTTTTACCGCCTTAATGGCTGGTTGGACTTAATTTGACTTAATCAGGATACCGCTTATATGGCTGGTTGATAATGTTATCACAAGTTTATATATTATATTATGGGAGATATCTAAATTAGTAGTAGTAAAAGTAATTCCTTTTACCTTAGCATTTTATTTTATTGTAATTTACTTTTCAGTATTTACTTTACCGCCATTTTTACTTTATGTCTTTTATTTTCAAGATTTTACTAGCCTTAGTTATGTGTTGTAACTAAATTAGTTATCTGGGACTGTGATGACTTTTAATATCACCGGTTTATAAGAGGTTATTTTATAGTTTGGGTAATTTAAAAGCTTACTTATTAAGTCTTAAGCTTAATGCTTCTTGTTGTCTGATCACCAATAAGATTGATGTGGTAAATCTAAAATGAACTAGACATGGGGATTTTAGGTTTCAGCCTTAGACTTAATAGCCCATGATCTTCCTTGAGGATAGATAACCCTTTAATAGATTTCCTTACAAGATAGACATATACCTGTTGGGCGAGGGTAGCCATAATTGGAACTTAAACTTAATGAATCCAGATAATTTGGTTGACATAGACATATGGTTCAATTGGGTTAAACTGGGTATTTGCGTCTGACCATTGACATAGGCTTTTGCATAATTTAGTGTTCTAGGTTAGTAAATTGATTTATTACACAAACATAAAATAATCACTTCATCTTTTAAAAGATATTAGAATGAATCACAACCCTAGATAGTTTTTAATATTGAATTTTCTTAAATCTACTTTCGAACAATTTTATTTACTTGTTTTTAAATTTAGAATCGTCACCATTTCAAATCAATCCAACAACCTGTTAGATACTAGTAATCATTTGACCTCATAAAATTAATAGATTAGATATTAAGTCCTCGTGGGATCGATATTTTTATACTACTTGAACGATATGTGTGTTGGATAACATGACCCATAGCGTCACTATTTGTACAGATCATAGTGTTGTTGTACAAATTAACTATGTGACAAGGAAATTGCACTCTCATCATTTTTGATTAGATCACCTTAGATATATAAATGAAGAGAGGTCCCTATGATTAGTTCCTGGATTGAGATGATATGAGACAGTATCAGTCCACGAAGGATTAATCATTAAATATCCCTAGCCGGAGTATTATCGAGACTGGACATCGATAATGCGGAATAGGCTAGTATTGCACTTGTGCGCGTTGTGAGGGCACAACGGCATAGTTCTCATATATTTGGGTATTGGATACTCATGCAAGTGCGATAGGAGGTTGTGTTTCACCGATGGTACGGGAAACAGCTTCGCTCTGGATAGACCCCTCGGAATCCCATTGGTATTATGACTATGTGTCTATGGGAGTCCGACATCAGGGTAGGTGTGTATGGTCTTAACCTGAGACTTACACCGCTAATGCTTACGACAATCAGTTATACTTTAGTTGAGGATGTCCAGGGCTGTAACAGGTTCTGTGTACGCCAATGCTGGGTATATTGAGAATCGTAGAGTATTGGGTGTGATGTCAAGACGGAAGTATCACTCCAGTCATAATGGAGATGATGTCACGTAGGATACGGTATTAGTGCTCTTAAGTGCTGGCCAGCCATCGGGATATTATGACAAGGTCATGTATATCCGATTATAGAGACTAGTTACCAGACATCCGATATGTGCTTCGGACGGGGCAGACACTTATACAGCCCCAGCCCTAGCACGTGACTATCCGATACTGGGCTGATATACACGATACTTGGTATACTACGCTTGATATAGATCTTAAATATTCTTAGAGAATATTACCAGAGAATTGGATAGACTTCGTGCTTTGCTAGAAGCCGATCTTGTCTCGTAAATCGGTAGAACGTAGTACTTGGTACGTACGTGATTCGGATACTCCGACGACCGAATTTATTGCCAATATATTCGGGGATCTCATGGGTCGCTTCCCGATAATGCACCGATGACGCATAACTCGCACTCATTAATAATCTGGGATTATATAGAAGAAAGAGAAAATTAATCTAGGATTAATTACGGAGATATCTTATCTAGGATAAAATATCGTATAGAGAGAGATAACGATTAATTTGGAATTAATCGATAAATTAATATATTCGATATATTAAACGAAATTGGATTTCGATGCGGAATTGAAATTGGATTTTAATTCAGGCGAACGAATTAATTTAGAATTAATTCGTTAGCGACGTGAATAGTGAATTCGCTAGGCGTAATCATTTAATTACGACGCAACGGAAAACTCGCTAATTTGGAATTAGCGAACCCGAGCCCGAGTGTGATTGCGAGCGCATTCGTATTTCGAATTCGAGTGCGGCGACGCAAGTCACATCAAGCGTCAAATCATTCGTCACATCAAGCATCAAATCAAATGTCACTTTGAGTGATGTGATTGATTGATGTGATTGATTGATTGAAAGACTACATGTCACTTTTATAAAGTGAAATGAATAGTTGATGGCTTTAGGTGAAATAGTGTTAGTTGGTGAGACTTTTACCATTTTAATTCTTTATTGAAATTTGGTAATTGTTTAATGTATTTTTTTGAAAAATATATAAGGCATTTTTGAAATGCTTTACTCATCTAATTAAAACATTTCTCTCCATCTCTCCCTCTCTCTAATTCACGCCCAAGGGGCTTCATTTCTCTCCTATTTTCACAGCTCACTGCCGTGAGCTTCTAGGGAAGCATGAGTGCGTTTTTGATGCAAAAACGCAAGTGCTAGCACACTTACGAGACTTGCGAAGGTGTTAGGGAAGTCCACCCATGAGGCGGGATCCATTCGACGAAGTTTGGAGCTTCAAATTTGGAAACAAAAACTGCCCAAAACAGTGAGCAAATTCTGCACAGCAGTGGTGCCAAACCAGTGAGCGTTTTTGGCTCCATTCGGCTTCAAATCGTCTCAACCGATCGATGTGAGTATTCCGCAACTTCGTCGATATGTATTCGCAATGTTTTTCATGCTTATAATCGATCCGGGACCTTAATAGAAACCAACAACGTGCACTTGCGTTATACGTGTGTGTTTACGCCGGTCAGCAAACATTATCCAAATGGATTTACCATGGCAACAGGTAAAAGGTTGAATCGTAATCAACACAATGTTGATAACGATAACTTTCCACTAAAAGCCTAGCTTAGAACGTTGGTATGTTGCCTTCTATGTATGTTTCCTTGAAGACTTATATAGTACCAATAGGCACAATGCCTTGCGGTACATCAACTAGTATCCAAACTTGTTGAATTACATGGAATCCATTTCGGACTCATGACACTTTGTCATAATGGGGAGTCGATACCTTGTATCACTTCCTCATACGTAGTCAGTTGGTATACCTCAATAAGATAGACATCTTTATGAGGTGAGATCAGAAACCCATACCCCAGGTGTTTTCTGACTCTCTCCGACCTACGCGGTTCTTGTGTATTCGAAGATTAATGGTATAACTTCATCCTTGATGAACTATCTATGTTCCATTAAGATTCAGTGCCTGGAATAGTATTACTCCGATTTTCATCGAGTTATACTATCCTCCCACTTACCACTGCATATCAGTATTCCTCTTAGGAAAACCGCATGGTGAGCAGGAATTACATTGTTCTCAAGTGAGTTGTATAAGTACTATACTTTGGTATCCCTAGGATAACCTACAATTGGAACTTATCCAATTTGGGTTTTAGTTTGGTATCATCCAAACGTATGCCTAGCATACCCAAATTTTCAGGAATGAGAAACCCGATTTCTTCCCGTTCATATCTAATATGATATCTGTCAAACAGATTATTATGGAACCTTATTCTAAATAAGTATGCACTGTTAATGCTTATCCGTTGAGGAAATGGTAGCTCAAAGTGACTCATGATTAACCTTATCATGTCCAACAAAATTCGGTTACTCATTTCGGACACATCGTCAGGATGACTTGTTCTAGGAGGAGTCCTCATTGAAAGAATACTATACTCTTTCAAGTGTACTAGAAACGTATTGCTTAAGTATTTTCCATTACGGTCTTACCGTGACAGTATAATACTTTAGCCGATCTGTTTGTCTATTTCGTGTCAAAACTGAAAGTTTCCGATTTGTGTTTCAAAAGAAACACATAACCATAACGCGATGCCACATCCGTAAAGGTCACGAAATATTCATATCCACATCTAGCCTAGCTAGACATGGGCCCACTTGCTTCACAATGAACTAGGGCTAACAGATCAGTGGCATTTACACTTTTACCAAGTAAAGGTGTTTTAGGCACTTTGCCCAATAAACTAGATTCGTAGACTTTATTTGAATAGAATCAAATTAGTCCTAGTACCCACTCTTCAAAAGTGTGGATATACGAGTCTTGTTTAATTGTGTCCCAGACAACAATGCCACAATTAGTTTCTTCTGATCAAATCAGTTTGAGCTATTTGTTTGTCATATTATACGTTTGAGATTTATTTATATTCAAAATATAAATTCTGTTATTCACATCTAATGTGTTTATCTCAATATCATCTTTATAAAATAAAACACTTTAGTGTTTTAGAATATAATGGTCAATCCGCAACGGATAAACACTGATATGGAGATAATGTTTCTAGTCAAACTAGTTACATTATAACAGTTTCAAATTTAGGTACACACCCGAAGGTAGTTCCTAAACTTAGGTATCTACGGTTAAAACACCGACTTTCTTCCCGTTTTCAATTCGCAGATTAAATCTCTATTGAAGTCAGTATCCTGTTCAAAACAGATTCTGAACATCAATACATATATTTTATGTACCACATTAAGTATTTAAATCCAATTTTAATACTAGTAGTGAACATAATGTTGACAAACATATTTGAAGTCAGAGCCTTGCTCGTTCTTCAATTCCTTCATGTCTGCTTTGTCCAAATGGCAGTCACGCTTCCGCGATCCCGTTTGCCACAATTTAAGCAGACATTTTGGGATATGTCCTTTATCTTCCTAGAAGATTATAATGATTTTGCCTTTGCCATTTTTCAATACTCCAAAAGCCTTTGGCCAAGCCTCAGGTTTCTAGAATATCGAAGTAAGGTGCGCCTTGAGCTACTTGTCTTATTGCAAACTTTGACTTTGTCTCCTTGAGAATAGTCATTAACTCTCCAAGGGTTATTATTGCAATATTAGTACTTCTAAGATTCTAAGGATAGATTCTTTGAAGATCCTTCAATTTCATTATCATACTTTAAGGATCTAAACCTTAGTTCTGATTCAGAGTTTAAGGAGTCTACTACGGTAAATATAATGGATTAAGCACTTAAGTTATCATTACATAAATCTTCCAAAGATTATGCTATATTATTTGCTTATTCCGGGCTTAGGCCTAATATTTATTTTATCAATAAAGTAACTTATTAGTTTTTCCAGGACCATCCTGAAATTATTCCCATTTTGAAAATTAAACCATTTAATTACATTTTCCCTAGGATCATGTTTTAAATGTCAATCTTTCAATTTATCTTGATTTTAATAGTCCAACTATTTAATCAACGATTTCGGTACTATTTATTATAATGATTACAATAGTTCAACTATTTAATCAACTATAAATTTAATAGATTAAAATCAATTATATTGATTACTATAATCCAATTATAAAATCAACCATAAATGAATAGTTAGAATATAGTCCAACTATTTAATTAAAACAACAATATAAATATTAGTCCAACTAACATTTAATTTATTTGACGAATGATATTTGTTTGAGCGCGTATGGCGAGTAATTAAACGAGTATTGCAAATTCAATTCTTGCCTCCCAATATTTTTCGACGATCCTCTAACCCTCTGTCGAGTACTAGGGAAACCGTGTTTCCTAGTGGGCTAGGATCCCGTTAAATATCACACAATATTGACTTTGGCCAACAAATTGTATGATAATTAACTAGGTAGATCTCTAAGATCGATTGGATCCAATCCAATTCCTAGATCCAGTAGGGGGACATCCAAGTCCGAAACATATATCTTATATATGCCAATACATCCAATGTATTACCTATCCTTTTTCCTCTGAATCAACTAAGCATTGGCTTTGCCACAACAAACTTAGTGATCACAGTTAAGCGTGACCCATTGACCATGGAAAGCTTCGTAATCAATGTCGATGGACAAGAAGTGGTCTTGACTTTGGCCAACAAACCACAACTTGGACAAGACACCAATATGGAACAAAGCCTTCGTGATTCAAACACATCCTCGACGGACAAAGGCCTTGACTTTGGCCAACAAGCCAATGCCAGTCTCGGATCTTGAGTAAGAATCACTCAATGGAAGGAAATACGCTTAATATTTTTTTAGGGTTTTTCGAGTGCAAATTGGCAACCAATTTATTATCTTTGTTAAGGTCTCATCATCATACACCCTTAAACATGAATTCTAAACACATAATAAAGCACGTGTAATAAAATAATAATGACATACGGATGGATAATTTACACATTGATCCTAGATCAATCTATCTCTATTCTCTCTCTCCGCTTGCTAGCATATGTATTTACTTCTACCCGTACCACTACTACACTTCTAAAGAAACCTCATTTACATTGAGGGGAATAGGTGAGAAGAGAATACAAAGAATAAGGAGGTGATAAGGCTGGACACGCAGGTCCAATTAATAAATCAAATTTATTACAACAATTTCTAAAATTGTCCCACCCTTCTAATATCCATCCGATATACATTATTCATGCATCGCAACCATGTATTCACACAAGCATGCTATCAATCAATCTAATCCAATTAATTAATCTGATAATTAGTGATCATCCAATGTTCAAACAACGCTTTGATTTTGCTCGAGTCAAACTTGTTTTGCAAATAAGTACTCAAAGTACGAATTCTCGAATTAAATAAACTACATAATTAAATCCAATTCAATTTGTATTTAATTCTAATTCACTATTTAATTCCAAATTAAATATACACTTTATTAACGAACCTTTACGACTTAAATTCCAAATTTAATCGCTACGGGTCTCAAATCCCGATTAACGTCCAATGTCAATTTAATTAAAGTCCAATGGGCTTTTAATTAATTTCTTAAGGCGTGGACTTTTGGACAACTCGGGTCAAACCGATAACCAAATTCCAATCCGGGAATTACCCACATAAGCCCAGAAATCAATTTAGGCCCATTAGGCCCAATTAAACTTTAAAGGTCCATTAGTCGCATTTGGGCTTTATGGAAGCGTTTTGGGCCCAATTGGATCCAATCCATTTGCCTTAACCCAACTTGGTACAACCAAGCCCAATAAGCCCAATAACAACTTTCAAGCCCAATTTCACAAAATAGGCCCAATTCAATTAAATCACAAAAACCAATTTCGCAATTTAATTAATTCTAAAGTGTATAACACAATTAATCACCCAAATCAATATTTCCAAAACATTAATTTATACAAATAATCATGCTCAATTACATCAATTAGTGTCCAACACATTTTGATCAAAAATCAAACCCATTCATGCTTCTTTATGTCTCGGTAATATTGGGGATTTTATGTCTGATTCGAATTAAATCCAATTAATTCCACAATCGACATTAAATCAACATCCCGTATGATTTTCAACACATCCAATGATCAAAAATCAAAAAATCACCAAGACAAAATAGGGCATGGTGGACATTCGGCCAACACAACAAAATTGGGCAAATTTGTTCCAAACAATTTTTAATCAAATTGATCCAATCAATCATTAATTAAAACACAATTAAGCATACTAATTCATCCAATTTCATTATACATGCTCAAAATCAAGTTTACCCAAATTTTAAGCCCTAAACTTTTTCATGATTTTCCTTGCTCATGATACCATTGTTGGAGTTTGCTAAGGTCCCAATGATCAATAAACAAGCATGAAACATAAGTGAATACAACGAGGGAGTTGCAGAATACTCACATCGATCGGTTGAGCGACGCGGGAGGCAACAAAAATTTTGTTTCAGCTCACTATGAACTGTGGCAGTGGGCCGCTGTTTGTTCCTCATTTTCGGCCATCAAGCTTCAAGAATCCAAGCTCCAAGCTTCGTCAAATGATTCCCGGCTCATGGGTGGACTTCCCTATCACCTTTGCATGTCTCTCGGAGTGCTAGCTCTCTTGATTTTTGCCACAAAAACCAAGCATTTTAGCTTCCCTTGCTGCTCACGGTGAAAAGAGGCAGTGAACTGCCCTTGGGCGTGAGATAGATGAGAAAAAAAAGAGGAGAGATAAGTGGAATGTGTAATTGATATTTGTTTTCCAAAATCCAATAAAACATATACCAATTTTGGCTTTAAAAAGTCAAACCATTAAAGCCATAATTACCAACCGCACACATAGAGTCACATCACTCAATCAATCAATCAATTGTCACATCACTCAAAGTGACATGATTTGACGCTTGATGTGACGCTAGATGCAACTAGCGATTTGACGCTTGATTTGACTTGCGTGCCGCACTCGAATTCGAAATGCGAATGCGCTCGCAAATAATCCCGGGCTCGAGTTCGCTAAATCCAAATTAACGAATTTTCCATTGCGACTCAATTAAATGATTACGCCTAGTGAAGTCACTATTCACGTCGCTAACGAATTAATTCTAAATTAATTCGTTCGCCCGAATTAAAATTTAATTTTAATTCCGCGTCGAAATCCACTTTCGTTTAATATATCGAATATATTATTTTGTCGATTAATTCCAAATTAATTGTTATCTCTCTTTAAATGATATTTTATCCCAGATAAAATATCTCCGCAATTAATCACAGATTAATTTTCTCTCTCATCTAATTAATCCCAAATTAATTAAAAGTGTGAGTCATACGTCATCGGTGAATCTTCGGGAAGCGACCCATGAGATCCCCGGATATGTTGGCAGTGAATTCAGTCGTCGGACTATCCGAACACGTAAGTACCTCGTACTATGTTTATACCGATTTATAAGACAAGGTTGGCTTCTAGCAAAGCGCCATGCCTACCCAATTCTTCATAAATATCCTTACAGGAATAAAAGATTTATATCAGGCGTAATATACGTAGTATTGCGTATTTCGATCCAGTATCGGATGATCACATGCAAGGCCTGGGGCTGGTACAGTGTCTGCCCCATACGAAGCATATATCGGATGATGAGAAACTAGTCTCTTTAATATCGGATAATCATGACAAAGTCATATTATCCCGACGGTTGCAACCTTTTTAGAGAACCAGTTTTGTATCCCTGCGCGATCATGAACTCCATATGACTGGAGTGACACTTCCGTCTTGACATCACACCCAACACACTACGATTCTCAATATACCCAGCATAGGCGTACACAAAACCTGTTAAAGCCCTGGACGACCGCAACCAAAGTATATTGATTGTCGCAAGTATTAGCGGTGCAAGTCTCAGGTTAAGACCAAATACACCTACCCTGATTTCGGACTTCCATAGACACATAGTCATACTACCAATGGAATTCTGAGGGGGTCTATACAGAGCGAAGCTATTTCCCGTAACATCGGTAAAACACAACCTCCTATTACACTTGCATTAGTATCCTATACCCAAATATACGAGAACTATGCCGTTGTACCCTTACAACGCGCACAAGTGTAATACTAGTCTTTTACGTATTCATCGATGTCCAATCTCGATAATACTCTGACTAGGGATATTTAATGATTTATCCTTCGTGGATTGATACTGTCTCATATCATTCTCAATCCAGGAACAAATCACAGGGACCTCCTATGATTTATATATCTAGGTGATCTAATCACAAATGATAAGAGTGCAATCTCCTTTGTCACATAGTTAATTTGTACAACAACACTATGATCTGTACAAATAGTGACGCTATGGGTCATAATTGTCCAACACTTAGAGTTTTTTAGGGTTAGTCACTCGATAGAGATGACGATAACCCTAGTTTTAGTGTACTTAACTAATTGAGATTGTGAACTAACCTTCCACATTGGGTCATTCCTTGATAGGAATGTTAGACTCCGAGTATTCCTCCCTCATTCCCCTTAAGATCCTGCCTACTGCCCCGCCCACATACACAATCGTACACAGCTCGAGATCTAAGAGTCTCAATAACTATGAAACCACTACATCCACTTCCGAAGAGGGCAACTAGTCTTATCACAAGCGGGTACCCCAACCCTAGACAAGTCACACCTGGCTCGACTTCGCGAACCTCAACATGGATTGGGCTTGAGCAATCACCGAGGTTGAGTTAGAGCAGTTGAGGGAAAG
Source organism: Zanthoxylum bungeanum (assembly GCA_019454045.1). Lineage (NCBI taxonomy): Eukaryota > Viridiplantae > Streptophyta > Magnoliopsida > Sapindales > Rutaceae > Zanthoxylum > Zanthoxylum bungeanum. Next base: position 25,343 of record SKCR01031891.1, read on the forward strand.
GTTTGACATTCCAGAGGACATCAGCCTAACCGTCCTGACGGAATGAAGCCAGACAAGCCGACCCAGTAATGAAGTCGTTGTACTGTGCACAAATTTCTTTGATATGGGACTACGGCTGCCCATACAAGGTTAGTTTGCGAAGATGATGTCTTTTATGCACATAGCTTCGAGCCAATTGAACCTGAACAGTTTGAGAATTTTGAACGGGTTGTACGTCATCTGGAGCTAGGCTACGCTGGAGGAGCCGACCTTCTCCGAACTAAAAAGGCTATACCGAATGAACGTCAACCCAAAAGAATACATGCTCATGCTGGGATTCCCCATCTTATCACCAATCTCCAGGCCACCAATAAAATTTTCAAGGACTAGTGGTTCTTCGCTAGGGGTGTCAAAAAGACCCGTACCCGGCCCGGATCCGGAAGACCCGGAAGGACCCGGGTTCGGTAAGACATGGATCTGTAAATTTTTTTACGGACCTGGGTCCTTATATTTAAGACCCGGCCATAACCGGGTCCCGATATGGGTCTTGGTGATTATGGACCCGGGTACCCGGGACCCGGTTAAATTAAAAAAATTCAAAGTATAAATCATCATCTTCAACTTCAATCTTCATCATCTTCAGTCTTCATAATTCCAGTCATCTTCACCATCTTCACAATTCCAGCCGCAAAAGCTCCATCATCTTCACAGTTCACAGTCACCACAGTTCACAGATGCGACTTCATATCATCTCCATCATCTTTCTCATTTTGCATGTCTTTTCTCATCATCTTCATCTTCATCTTCATCTTCATCTTTATCAATTTCAATTTTGTTGTTGTTGTCTGTAATCTGTTACATTTTTTTACACATACTGTGATATTAACTTAGAGGAGGAAGATGTGGATCTCGAGTCGGACCCGGGAATACCCGGCCTCATTCCGGGTATACCCGGGTGCGGACTAGAATGAGTTTTCCTTAGTCCAGGTCCGGAATCGGGACATCAGAAATGGATGCGGATCCATACTCGGATCCATCCAGACCCGGGTTCGGATCTAGATTTTAGCATCTATATTCTTCACAGCGGGTCCCTGGGGACAACAACAATCAGTCGATGGTGAACTCATCATAATCCCCAATATTTTCTCTGACGGAGGTAACAACCCGACCCCCAATTCCCTTCTGATTAATCTTTAACAATTCACTAACTTCCAAACCTTCTGCAGGTTGTTGGGGGGACCTCCCCAATGTCCACTATTAGATATGGGCCGAGGTAAGGAAGACGACCGAGTTTGGAGGCCACTACAAGGACCTCATTAATCTTTCCGTCTTGGCCGACTCGGGCCTTATCCCGAGCACTCCACCACCCCAGTCAAGGTAGACTGGTAAGGTTTTACTGACCCACTAACTTCATGTTTGCTGCATTAGTCTTTTTCTCTTTGCTTTTTTTTTTTCCCTTTTTTATGCTCTAATTGTTTTCTTTTGTTTGCAGGAATTTCGGGCTCCAAGACTCCTCTCTAACATGCTCAGTGTTGGGGTTTCAGCGCGGGAGCAGCGGAAGCGCGCGATTCGGATGAAATCGTAACTTTAAAACTTTTAAAGTTACCGAATAAATTATTCAATATCCAATAGGAATAATTCATTCATATTTAACCTAAACTTATTTATTCGATATCAAACAATGACATAAATAGGTAAGAAACATTGCGAAAATTTTTATGAAAACGTTTTTCCGTAAAATGGCATAAAACGTATTTTTGTCCGCAGCGACCAACAATGAAGCAGAATATGAAGCTATACTGGGCGGTTTAAGACTATGCACGGTACTAGGGATCCGAGATGTGGTAGTAAGAAGTGATTCGCAGTTAGCCATTCAGCAGCTAAAGGGAGCATTCTAAGCCAAAGAGCCTAGCATGATGGCCTATCTGACCGAGGTGCAAAAGTTAACGGGGAAGATGGGGGATGTACGCTTCGAACAAGTCTCCCGAGAAGACAATTATGAAGCAGACTCTCTGGCACGACTCGCCTCCTCAACAAAAGCCGTGCGCCCCAGAATAATCCATTTGATTTACATCCGGGAAAAAAACGTGGGGGAATCTGAGGTAGAAGTTCTAGATAGAGAAAGCAAAACATCATGGATGCAACCCATCAGAAAATACCTGGAAACAGGAGAAACACCAGGAGATAAAACGGAGGCCAGGAAGTTAAAATACAAAAGCACCAGATTTTCCCTAATCAACGGGGTACTTTACCGAAGAGGTTACTCAGTCCCCCTCCTGTGATGTCTGGCAGAAGAAGAGGCAAATTATGTGCTCAGGGAGATACATACGGGCATCTGCGGGAGCCATGCCGGAGGTCGCTCAATTGCTTTCAAAGCCCTAAGACAAGGCTTCTACTGGCCGACCATGCACCAGGACGGCATAGAAGTAGCCCGAAAGTGCGAAGGATGTCAGAAAAACGCAAATCTCCACCACCAACCAGCCGAACAGTTAACTACGCTGCTCAGTCCCTGGCCGTTCGCCCAGTGGGGACTAGACATCATTGGGCCAATGCCACAGGGGAAAGGGCAGGCAAAATACGCCATCGTGGCCATAGACTATTTCACCAAATGGGTGGAGGCAGAGCCATTATCCACCATAACTGAGAAAAATGCCACTGAATTCCTGAGGAAAAATATTGTCTGCCGATTCGGGATTCCCCGAGCCATCATCACTGACAACGGGAAGTAGTTTGACAACAAAGGTTTCAGAAAACTCTGCGAGGACCTCCAAATTGCCCTAAGGTTCGCCACGCCAGCCCATCCCAAATCAAACGGACAAGTCGAAGCGACAAACAAAACCATCAAGGCTAACCTGAAAGCTCGGCTTGGATCCAGCAAAGGCCTATGGGTCGAGGAACTACCAGAAGTACTATGGGCACACCGGACAACCTATAAAGATTCCACGGGAGAAACCCCGTTCTCCTTAGCATACGGATATGAAGCTGTCATCCCGGCAGAGATCGGGGTGACCTCCCACAGGGTTCAGCACTACGAGAGTAAACAGAATGAATGACTTATCAGAAACCACCTCGACCTGATAGAAGAGAAGAGAGAGAGATCGGCCATAAAAACAGCAATCTACCAGCAAAGGATGGCCCGCTTCTACAATAAAAGGATTCGGACACGCACCTTCATCCCGGGCGACCTGGTGCTAAGAAAAGTCACCCTAAATACTCGAAAGCCAGAGGAAGGCTCCCTGGGCGCCAAATGGGAAGGGCCCTACAAGGTGGTAAAAGTGGTGAAGCCCGGAGTGTACATCCTAGAACGGCTGGACGGCACAAGATTAAAAAAGCCATGGAACGCCGAGATGTTGAGAAAATACTTCCAGTAAACTTTCCCTTCCTCCTATCTGCTTACGGAAAACAAATAAGGGACAGGAAATTAAAATACAGAGCCTCTCTCAAAATGACCCACAGAGAGTTGTAATAAGGGCAGTATGTCCCCGAGTATCAATAAAAACTTTTTTTTTTATCCGCTCCTCTAAAAAATAAAACTTTGCAAAAAACCCCGGGGACATACTCAATGCAACAATCTGAACATAAAGAGAAATATGCCCTCTGATGTTCCGAACAGCTCGGGGCTGGATCTTATTCCGCAGAGGTCATCTGGCTCGGGGTCGGGGTACGTCCCACCGGGTCAGCCCTTCGGACTGGGGACGTAACATTCCCCCAGGTCCAAGTGCCTTTTTCAGCTCGGGGTCAGGGTACGTCCCACCGAGTCAGCCCTTCGGACTGGGGACGTAACATTCCCCCAGGTCCAAGTACCTTTTTCAGCTCGGGGTCGGGGTACGTCCCACCGAGTCAGCCCTTCGGACTGGGGTCGTAACATTCCCCCAGGTCCAAGTGCCTTTTTCAGCTCGGGGTCGGGTACATCCCACCGAGTCAGCCCTTCGGACTGGGGACGTAACATTCCCCCAAGACCAAACATCTCTCTTGGCTCGGAGTCCTCAGGGACATACCCGATGCATAGGATCCGTGAGAAGCATAGCACAGGGAGGGATGATACCTCTGTGGCGATTGCTTACTCCAGTGTTACCGAACATAAGGAGGAATATGCCCTTAATGTATCGAACACTCTTTGATCCTCACTTGCCCGATGTAATGGATCCGTGGGAAATCATAGCACGGGGAGAGATGAGGCCTCCGTGACGATTGCTAACTCCAGAGATTTCGGACCTAAGGAGGAATGTGCCCTTAGTATCCCGGACGCTCTATGATCCATTCATCATTTGTATCCGAGAGAGGCGCAGCACGGGGATGCATTGTGCCCCTGTAGCGTGTGCCTGCTCCAGCGTGGTAAGGAGGAGCCCTCATACAATACACAGGCTCCACAGTGACCCGACGTGTAGAGGATGTACCCTCACCATTCAAACACTCAACTGATCCAAATCCTGGCTCGCCGGGACACTGAATTGAAAGATTCAGAATTGTGTTTTGGAGACCTCGGGCAGGACGCTGTTTTGAGGCATCCATGTTGTTGTTTATGCTTGCAAAAACGTTTTTGTTTTGGGATAGGTGCTAAGTCACCCCCGCCTTTTGATTTTATTTTCCAGAATCGTGTTTTTGTTTTTCGCCGGTCTGGCCGAGGGACGCCCATGCCAGATTCGGTAGGGCTATAAAGGTTGATTCACTTCCCTTCGGAATAAGTCCCAGGGATTAATCGGCTCGGGGCTGGATTTCGTTCCACCGAGGCCGTTTGGTTATTCAACTCGGGGTCGGGTTACGTCCCACCGAGTCAGCTTCTTTGGACTGGGGAGTTAACATTCCCCCAGAGCCCAAGACTTTCACTCAGCTCGGGGTCGGGTTACGTCCCACCGAGTCAGTCTTCTTTGGACTGGGGAGGTAACATTCCCCCAGAGCCCAAGACTTTCACTCAGCTCGGGGTCGGGTTACGTCCCACTGAGTCAGTCTTCTTTTAGACTAGGGAGGTAACATTCCCCCAGAGCCCAAGACTTTCACTCAGCTCGGGGTCGGGTTACGTCCCACCGAGTCAGTCTTCTTTTAGACTAGGGAGGTAACATTCCCCCAGAGCCCAAGACTTTCACTCAGCTCGGGGACGGGTTACGTCCCACCGAGTCAGTCTTCTTTTAGACTAGGGAGGTAACATTCCCCCAGAGCTAAGTATCTCACTCAGCTCGGGGTCGGGATATGCCCCTCCGGCTCATGTTAACCCCCGAAGGGTCTCAAAGTGTTCGATGACAAGAAACTCAAAAAAAAAAAGAGAAAGGGAAAAGAAAAGTAAATACATAAATACATAAAATACAAAGTTATTACAAAAAAAAAGATAGAGAGTTAAAGTGTACATAGGGCCCCGGTCGGGTTACCCTTTCTCATTCAACCCGCACAGGGGCGGAAATTTCTTCCTCAGCTAGCTCAGACGGCGGAAGGATCGGCTCGGCCTCAGGAGGAGGAACATCGGCTTCAACCTCGGCAACATGAGAAACCTCTGCTTCAGGAATGGGAGGAGGGATCTCAAGACAGTCCTCACCGGGGGCGGGAACATCGGGTCGTCTTTCTTGGGAAGCCCCGGAAGCCGGAACAACCGAAATCGGGTGGGGATCCATCACCTCCTCGGAGGGAGGAGTGAGCCATTTCTGGAACTCCTCCTCGGAGATCTCCCCCTTGCAGAAACCGATGGCCGCGTAGATAGGATCCATGTTCAGACCTGGCAGTACCATCGGAATTAGTTCAGCACAATCACCAACCCCCTCAAGGCGGATGGCATCCTTCTCGGCCTCAAGATCGGCCTCTCTCTCCTCAAGCTCGGCCTCTTTCCTTTCAAGATCATCCCGGGCCAGTGCCATCTATTCGTCCTTGGCTTTCAGCTTAGCCTCAACACTTGATACCTTCCCTTTCAAAATGCCAATCTCAGATCGGGCAACTTTCAAGTCCTCCCTGGCAGTGTCGGCAAGTTTTCGCTCCAACGCGGCAGTAGCCTTGAGAGCCTTGTTTGTTTTGAAGGTCTCTATTGCAGTCGATTCATGATTCTTTATCACCTCCTCCCGGTCGGCCAGTTTAGCCTCCACCTCTGTAAGGCAATTCTGAAGCCTCTGGGCCTGACCACCCTCGGACAATAGACTCAGAAGGAGGTCCTTATTTTTGGCCATGAGATAAGTAGCCTGCACAAAAACAAAGAAATCAAGATACAAAAAAAAAAACCGAGACCCAAAATCAGAAAGTAGAGGAGTAAAACTACCTTTGCCATTTGGGAGCTCAGCTCGGTCACCAAGGCTTCAGGAGAGATATCCTCATATCTCGAAACCTCCCCCGGAGGAATCACCTCGGCCAATTCATTAAAAGCCGGCACTAGATGGGAAGTAGCCTCCCGGATGTTTTCTCCCAAATCATCCACCCCAAGGATCACGGAACCTTTTCGCTTCTTGGAGGAGCCCTCAGACGATTTTTCCCCCGACGGGCGTCTTTCTTCTTGCCCTGCACAGGCTCCTCCTCCTCCAACTCAATCTCCTCTGACCCGAACTGACGCCTCCTCTTCCTAAAATGCTTCGGCGGACTGACAAGACGAGCAGATCCTGATGATGGCATATCAGAAGGAGAAGATAGACCTCGAGCAGCCGGCTGAACCTTCCCCTGAGACTCCCTCCCAGCTTCAACAGATTCAGGATGTTCTCGGGAAGTTCCAGTATCAGCACGGCCGGCCTTCTTCATGGTACCGGCCAACTTCTCGAGATACTTTGGTCTCTTTGACATGCCTACAAAAAAAAAGGGAAGACAAAGAAAGAAGGAAATCAGGACCCGATCATACAGTAAAGAGAGAAAAAAGAAGACATCAAACGTGATAAATAAACAGGGAAGTCAACTAAAAAATCAGCGAACATCTACCTATCCGACCCGAGACCTCCGAAGGGACAGTCCGAGTAAGGCCCGACTCAACAAAAGCCGCATCATTAACCAACTCCCTCCAGTGGGCGGCATACCGACGAGCCCAGACTACCCGTTTCCGGACCCGATGGGAAACCTTGGGAGCATCCCTCCAACAGGCTAGGAGGAATATGAAAGAAGGGGTAAGAGTCCAAAAAAAAAACTAAGGAAAGCTAAAAGTTGATCTCCAAACCTCCCGCCCTGAAGATATCCGGTACCAAGAATTCCCCTTCATCCGACCATAGGGACCGTCCCCAATCCCCAGTGGCCCAGAACCAGAGGTCTTTAAAATTCTTATTGGAGTCAGGGAGCTTTTGGACGACGTTTGACGAGCTGTCATAAGCGGAAAGGTAATACCATCCATGGTACGACCTAGGATTGGCCTTCAGCCGGTATAACCTCTTCACCTCTTCAAGAGAAGGCTCGCCGAGTCCTGCCCGATACCAAACAACATACAACCCGGCCAAAATCCTCCAACTGTTTAGACTCAACTGACAAGGAGCAATCTCCATCTCGGCCAGCATCCAAGCAAAGTAAGGTTGAACCGGCAGCCGCAGCCCACACACGAAAAAGGCAGGAAGAAGTGCCACCGAGCCCTCGTCGGGTTGACTAGCGCGATCCATCAAGCCGGGAACTTCAAGGGCGATATCTATCGGAATATTATATCGCTGTCAAAGTAGGGCGAGGTCATCTTCAGTTATTTTGGAAGGACGGTTCATATCCAGAGCGGAAGAGCCAAGATCACCGGGCTCTGGATCCCTCCGAGGAACCCTTTGATGGTAAGAATCTTGTTCAATCTCAGAAAGAGTAGGGGTAGTGTCAAGGTCTTCTACACTGGGTGCCTCCGAGCCCGAGGAGAGCTCTTCCGCAGGGGGAGTTGAGGGTTTAGCAGGATTTTCACGGGGAGAATTATTGTAGACATCCATAACATCCGCAAAACAAAAAAGGAAGGGGAAGTCAGTCTATAACTAAGAAATTACTCAGGTTCCTTCCGTCTTAGCTAAAACAGGTGGGTTCTAAAAGTGCCCTAAAGCAAAATATGTGAGAGTTGGCTTTATGTGAGAGTTGTGAGTGTGTGCGTGAGTTCAAGGGGCTGTCGCATGAAGGGTTCAGTTTAGGGTTTTTTAGTGTGAAGAGGGCAGTGAGTGCATGAAGTGCAGGGTAGCTATCGAGATTGACTTGGCTGTTTTAGCGTGAGGCAAATGGGCTGAAACAAGGGTCCAGGCGTGAGTGTTATGAGGCAGTGAAGTGGCGGAAGGGTTCTTGTGGCCGTGTGGTGTTGAGGGCAGTTTGGCATGAGCTAGGACTGGTGATTTAGGCTGCTGCCGAGAGGGGCTAGGGCTGTGATCTGCGTGTGTTTAGTGTGAAGAGGGAATGGGGCAGTAGTCATGCGTGAGGAGTGGCCTGTCGTGTGGCATTTAAGAGGGTTTCGTGCGCTGATTTGTTTGTTGGTTAAGGGCAGTTTGTGAATATGGCTCACGTGGACTGTGAAAGTGAGTGGTGCGCCTGTTATGGGCTTTAGGCGCTAAGGCAATATGGTGCGTGGAGTGTGGCTATGGGTTTGGCTAAAGCAAGGGCTGAGAATATGGGTACACCAATGACAATAGGTCGAGCCAAGACAGGGATAGACGATGCAATCAATAGATGAAAGACACGGCAAATATCGTGGTAAAGGTAGCCTTTTTAGGCTTTTCTTCCCCCAAATGGAGAACCTTTTAATCCAACACAATAAGCCCATGCGCCTTTCGTTACGATGAGTACAAAGATAAAGATAACTATATGAAATTTAGTATGTCTGATTGAACATATCTTGTATTCAACCGAACACACATCAACCGGCGCGGAAAAGCATCGTGGTAAAGGATTTTAACCGCTCCAAATAGGGGACCTTTCATTGCACTTACTAAGCCCATGCGCTCGATTGAATCATGCATGCAAAGAATTAAAAACAATAATATCAAACTTAGTATGCCCGATTGAACATATCTTGCATTCAACTGAACACACATCAACCAGCGCGGCAAAGTGTCGTGGTAAAGGGTTTTAACCCCTCCAAATAGGGGACCTTTCATCACACTTACTAAGCCCATGCGCTCGATTGCATCATGCATACAAAGAATTAAAAAAAACAATAATATCAAACTTAGTATGCCCGATTGAACATATCTTGCATTCAACCGAACACACATCAACCGGCGCGGCAAAGCATCGTGGTAAAGGATTTTAACCCCTCCAAATAGGGGACCTTTCATCGCACTTACTGAGCCCATGAGCTCGATTGAATCATGCATAAACAAGTAACATGTAGATTTCAAATGACGAAAAATAAATAAACCAAAACAACATAAAACAAAAGAGGGTGCCGTTTACTCAAGCGGTACGTGGAGTTGTATCCCGAGTACAAATCATATTACCGTCCATTCGGAATCGGCTATGAAATTTATGTCTGGGTTTCCATCCGATATACCACGAGAGTTGACACATCTTTTATTTTATTCCAAGTCCACAACATACAATATTTCATGATACATACATATTTATCTACTCAAGGGCCACAACATGCATTTTAGCATAACAATCATGCGAACAATATTCAATAAATAATAAAACTAAAACAGAAAACGAATGTGGAAAATACCCTCAGGTCTAACCTTTTATGTCGACTTTCGGACTTGCGTTTCACGGCCGTCGGAAGGGCTATCACTCCGCAACTCTTCCGGTTCACTGGATTAACGTCTTAACTCACTGTTTTGCTGTTCAAGCTACTGTTTTTGCTCCGTTTTACTGCTGTTTGGTCTCCGTTTTGCTCATGTTTTCTCTGTATTCTGCTCACTGTTTCAGGTCTATTAGTGGACTATTTTTGTGTTTTTTAGGGGGGTTTGGGTTGCTGTTTTTGCGGTTTTAAGGAGGCTTTGAGTACAGTTTTTTATGTTACTGGTTTAAGGTTTTTAGTGAATGTTTTAAATGGATTTTGCTACTATTTTAGGGGTTAAATTACTGTTGTTTGGGCGTGTAAAACAATGCAGTTTTTGTGTTCACTGCAGTTCGGTTTTTTGTTGTAATTTTTGGTGATGGGGGGCTGCTGTATAGGGCTGGTTTCGGTGGCTTTAGGAGGATATAAAGGCTTGTTATTTTCAGTTATGGAGGGGTTGAGGAGGGTGATGTGTTCGGCTATGGAGTGGAGGAGATGAAAAGAATATTTTTTGTTACTTATTCTTGTGATTGGCGTGAATGGAGAGCTTGGAGAGGGGGTTGGAAATTCTTTGCTTCTTTATTTCTTGTGATGGGCCTGTACTAGGAGGAGGGAATGCCTTGGAAAGGTGTGGTTTATATAGAGAAGGGCTAGGGCTTCACCTTGTCTCACAAGGAAGGGATTTGATTTTGTGTTGAGCAAGGAAATTCAAAGATTGAGGGGGGACAAATTTAGGTGAATTAGGAAGGTTGAATATTTGATTGGTTTAGATTAGGAATACAATATATTTAATTGGTTAGGATTGATTTTAATTAGGCATAATATTTCTTTAATTTAGTATATAATATTTTAAGTTAGGAAGTTACAATATTTTAATTTGGTATAATTATATTTCATGTCTTATTTAATTTGGTAAATGGTTTAATTATTTTATTTAATTCAATTACATTATTTAATTAATATCTAATTTAATATTTGATTTAATTTGGATGTAATTTAGGGCTATAGGCGTGTGGGCCAAGTGTGATGGGCTAGGTGTTGTATTGGTTTGGTGAGTAGGTTTGGGCCAAGGTTAAATGGTTCTGGGTTTTTTAGGCTAAATGTGCTTTAAAACGGAGGTCCAACGAGCGAGCTTGGAGCTAAACATGCGGATAAAATTTAACGAAATATCGATTCCCTTCCGACAACCGTTTCCCGCAACTTCCTTGACTAAAAAGGTAGTGCCTCCAAATGAGACTCATCATAGGGACTCACATGCAAAAAAATGCAATGCCTACAATCGGTCCACAGCAAACGAACAGGCGGAGGTCTGATATAAATAGATCGATGACGTGAATGCCATATAAGTGTGGAGGATGTCTCATACATCCACAGTGGTATCTCAAGTCAAAGAACCACTATGCTACTCAACCCGAGAAGATTCTTATTGACGTTGGTGTACCATCAATTAAGAATCTTCGGTGAGTCGTTCAGTGTTTATCCATTATAAACACCTACATGTCTATACGAGTCTCCCAAGACTCATGGTTCATTGGGATAAACCATCGAACCAAGTCTCGATATACGACATGTACTAGTCTCAACGGATTTGACTAACCGACCCATGTTAGTAAATCTTGACCAGGAACTTTGTTTGATAATATATTTCTAGTAGTGTCACTTCCCAATGTCAATTACAAACTACCTTTGTAACTGTGTACTGCAATATATATTATCGGGCCTTTGTCTAATATATACATATCATTAAACCATATTTAGTTTCAATATAATCGTAATCAGATCGAATACGTATATAAAAACAAGAGGTACAACCATAAATAGGTAATATTATGGAAAAAAGAATTGATCGTATTCAAGAATCAGACATAAATACGATGCGGATTGGCGCTCTGAGCACCAACCCCAACATACGCCTATTCTGGGTATACTGAGAATCGTAGTGTATTGGGTGTGATGTCAAGATGGAAGTATCACTTCAGTCATATGGAGATGACGATCACGCAGGGATACAGAACTGGTACTCTTAAGTACTGCAGTCATCAGGATAATATGACTAGGTCATGATTATCCGATTATAGAGACTAGTTACCAGAGATCCGATATATGCTTCGTACAGGGCATACACAATTCCAGCCTTAGGCCTAGCATGTGACATTCGATACTGGATCGTAATACGCAATACTACGTAAGCTACGTCTGACAAAGATTATATATTCATTTAAATAATATTTATGGAGAATTGGGTAGGCACGGTGTTTTGCTAGAAGCCAACCATGTCTTATAAATCGGTAAGAACGTGGTACCGGGTACACACGTATTCAGATAGTCCGATGACCGTATTTACTGCCAACATATCCAGGGATCTCTTGGATCGCCTCCCAAAGATTCACCGATGATATTTGACTCGAACAATATTAATCTGGGATTAATTAAGAGAGAGAAAATTAATCTAGGATTAATTACGGCAAGAATTAATCTGGGATTAATTCGACTAGAAGAGAGAGAACTCGATTATAATCGGCAAAGTAAATTTAATAGTTAAATTGGATTTTACTATTTAATTTATTTATTTGGGCTAAAATAATATATTGGATATATTAAATGAAATCGGATTTCAAGGCAGAATTAAATTGGATTTTAATTCTAGCGAACGAATTAATTTAGAATTAATTCGCAAGCGACTTTCGTAATAATTTTGCTAGGCATTATTATTTAATTAAATTAGATTTAATTAAGTCGCAACGGTAAATTCGTTTAATACGGAATTAAATGAACCTGGGCCCGAGCAAAGTTGCGTGTTGGATTGTCCGACTTAAATTTGGAATTTGAAGTGGGGCCCACCAACTTACATCAATGTGTTTGACACTTGATGGAATTTGGTGATTTGGTTGAGTGAAAGCTTGGGATTGCTTTTTCTACTCTCAAACCAATTCAACACACAAATTTTATTTATAAAAGCAAGTCAAACTTTGGAAGTGAGGTGTGGTTACTATTCACAGCACTCAATTTCTCTCTTCTTCCTCATGAAGCTGTGAGCTTCTCTCACTCTCCCATGGATTTTGTTGCAAAATTCAAGCATGCTAGCACATTAAGGATTCAAATGAAGGTGATAGGGAGACTCACCCATGAGTTTGGAACAACTAAGAGAGCTTGGAGCTTCCATCATCCAAAAAAAAGTTTTGAACTCAACTGATCAATGTAAGTCATCTGCAACTTATTTTTTGATTTTATTCACACACGAATCACGCTTAGAGATCCCATGGCATGTCTATGACACTAACCAAGGAAAGGTAAACACTATATCTGGTTCTGTAGACTTAATTGAAGGCCCTGGAAGAGCCATAATCTTATTAACAAGTGGAATAAAACTATGCATTGAAAATGCTCTATATTCAGGCAGGTCTAGTAGAAATCTGCTAAGTTTCAAAGATATTCGCAGAAATGGGTAGCATATTGAAACTTTAGATAAAAACAATGTAAAATATATATGTATTGCCAAAAACATCTCAGGTAAGAAATATATATTGGAAAAACTTCCGGCTTTCTCATATGGATTGTATTATATAATCATAAATGCAATAGAAAGCCATGTAGCGATGAACCAGAAGTTCAATAATCCAAAGATGTTTATGTTATGGCATAATCGTCTTGGTCATCCATGAGCTACAATGATGCGTAAATAGGCATAAATTAAAGAACCATAAGATTCTATTGACATATGAGATCAACTGCACCGCTTGCTCACAAGGCAAACTTGTGATACGCTCATCTCAATCTAAGATTGCTCTTGAATCCCAATCATTCTTACAAAGGATTCAATGGGACATTTGTGGACCAATCCATCCACAAAATAGACATTTCAGTTACTTTATGGTTTTCATTGATGCATCTGCACGATGGTCACATGTTTGCTTGTGTTCACACGTAACATTGCATTTGCCAAGCTACTTGCCCAAATGATTAGATTAAGCACACAATTCCCAGATTATCCAATCAAAATCATATGACTAGATAATGCTGGTGAATTTACATCCAAGACATTTGATGACTACTGTACATCAGTTGGAATTGATGTTGAACATCTAGTTCCACATATACATACAAAAAATGGATTGGCAGAATCATTGATCAAGCGAATTCAGGTAAATGCAATAACTTTGTTGTTAAAGACTCAATTATCAATTTCTATATTGGGTCATGCCATACTATATGCAGCTGCAATAATTCGCCTTAGACCCATAACTTATCATCAATATTCTCTAATCCAACTTGTTCTTGGTCACCAACCAAATATTTCTCATTTACATACTTTTGGTTGTGATGTGTATGTTCTCATTTCACCCCTACAATGCACAAAGATAGGACCTCAACGTCGTTTGGGGGTATATGTTGGTTTTAATCCACCTTCCATTATTAGATATTTGGAACCCTTAACAGGTGATCTTTTTACCGCAAGTTTCGCGGATTATCATTTTGATGAGATAATTTTTCCACCATTATGGGAAACGAAAGAGCCTTCAGAATCAATGTTGGGGTTGGTGCTCTGAGCGCCAATCCCGATCGTATTTATGTTCGAATCATGAATATGAGCAATACCTTTTTCCATAATATTACTAATTTAATGGAAGCACCTCTTGTCTTTTATATACGTAAACGATCTAATTTCGATTAGATTGATTAGATTGAAACTAAATCTAGTTTAGTGATATGTATATATATTAGACAAAGACCCTAGGATTTACAACGTAGTGCGCAGTTACAACATAATTTGTAATTGACATTAGGAAGTGTCACTATAAGTTGTATATCCTTAAATTAAGTTTCTGGTCAAGATTTACTGACACGGGTCGGTTGGTAAAATCTGTTGAGACCAGTACATGTCCTATATCGGACTTGGTCTGATGGTTTATCCCAATGAACCATGAGTCTTGGGAGACTCGTATAGACGTGTAGGTGTTTATTTGATATACACTGAACGACTCACCAAAGATTTCCTAATAGATGGTACACCAATGTCAATAGGAATCTCCTCGGGTTGAGTAGCATAGTGATTCTTTGACTTGAGATACCACTGTGGATATATGAGTTATCCTCCACACTTAGATGGCAGTCAAGTCACCGATCTATTTAGATCAGACCTCCGCATGTTCGTTGGGTGTGGACTCATACTCATGATATCCTGTGAGTATCAAGAAAGGATCCGTCAGTTCTGTGTACAGAGCATAGGTAGTCCAAATGTGATTAGCAATCTGTTAAATCTATGGCCATAGTATACTTCGGAAGTAAGTTCCGAATGTTATTTAGAGATTGCTAATTGATACGTCGACGAGATTATTCGTATAGAGATTTGACGTTTTCATCTATATCTCTGGAATAATCAAGATACCTGTGACGGAGGGATTATACGTATACAGTGACCTCGACCTGTATGATTCATTGAGTTTATCTGTGGTCGTCATAATTTACGGGTGGGTGAATTATGGACACGAAATTGGATTTCGTGACGGATATGCATGAATTTAGAGAGTCTCACTAATGAAATATACTCGTAGAGCACTAGGGCAACTGTTATGAATAATACTGATTATTTATAACTCGTTTAATGGTTAAACGAAAAATACATGCAATCGGGACCTAATGGTCATTACCGAATCAATGTGTATTTGTATTTAATATTTGATATTATTAAAATACACATTAATTAAATATCAAAATGCGATATTTTAAATATATCATTAATATATGTATTTAAGATATTTAATGTAAATATAATACATATATTTGAGATATTTATATTTATTATTTAATTATTTAATTGTTAAATAATTAATTAATTAATATTACAAATATCTTAAATAATGATTTATGCTTTATTATGGCAAGTTTCCATTGGAACAAATTTTGATTTGCTTTATTAAAGTTAAAGTGTTAACTTTAATTTTCCAAAATGTGGACTAATAGAAATCAAACAAAATTAAATAATTGTTTTTTTTTTCCTTAAATTTCGGCCATAGTGAAAGATTGTATATCAAAATTGTTTTGATTAATTTTTCATACTAAGACAACTTCAACAAAATTATTACAAAGAGAGTTGAGAGAAAATTGAAGAAAGAAATTAAGAACAAAGCCAAAAATTGAATTTTTGTAAGTTTCTTACACTTTCTTCTACATAGAAAATGTTTCTATAATTCTTAACTTCAAATTATGTTGTGTTAAGTTTGTTTCTCTACTCTTTAAGTTTGTAATTAAATTTGTTGGAAGCTTGTTTGAGGATGTTATGCATGTATGATTAATTTATGAGCTTATTAGTGTAATTAAGCTTAAATAATTAATTAGAAATTAAAGTTGCCATTCTAGAGTTGATTAGCCATTCATAATTAACCTAGAATTGTTCTTGATTAATTTCCTGATGGTGAGACTTAATTGGTGTGGTAATTGAAAGATTAAAGTATTGAATTTTATCAATTTAATGTAAATTGTCCAATTTGAGTAATTTATGAAATTAGGGTTCTTAAGTCATTCAAATTTTGGGGATTTTCATATATATGATATAATTTTATGTATATTTGATGTGTGTCAAATTTGGGATTGATTGGATTTGATCTTGATGTGTTTTGAACAAATTGGGCCAAATTGCAATTAATGAAAAGTTCAGGGGCTGTTTCGTAATTCTGGAAAAATTACTGGGCAGTTTGCTCAAATCTGAAAAAGTTTCTGGTTTTGTTGCAAAATTGTAAAAATTATTTTGGGATTGATTTGGAATCAATTAAATATGTAATTGACATATTTAAAACTAAAATGATTAAATTACAAAACTTTGGGGTCTTATTGTAATTAATGATAAATCTGATTTTTCTGATAAAATTCAGTTTTTATTTATTAATTAATTAGCATAAATTAGTTTATTTTAATTACCCAAGAAAAATATTTATCGGAAATTATTTCGGAGTGAAAATAAGCGAAAACGGTGAAAAACGGAGTTATCGGGTAACGGCAGCCCAAACAGTGAACTGTGCACTGTTCGGGCAGCCCACGAACTGTCCAAATGTTTTGGGGGCTGACCTGGCCAGTCCCCATGAGCATTGGTAGGTCGGTTCGGCCGGAAACGCGTTTTATGCTATTTTGCGGAAAAACGTTTCGCAAAAGTTTCGCGATGTTTCTATATTATTTATGTCGTTATATGATATCGAATAAATACGTTTAGGTGAAATATGAATGAATTATTAATATTGGATATTAAATAATTTATTCTTAAGTTTAAAAATTTTAAACTACGATTTCGCCCGAACCGCGCTCCTTCCGCTGCGACTCTCTGATTTGACCCCAACAATCAAGGCATGAACTTTCTTGGAAAGTTTCTACCGTGTCTCATTTAGATCCTCGTACCATCCAATATGAAAATGAAGTGCGAAGGATAATCCATTTGTAACAAATTGTAAATCAATTACCATATGCATTTATAGATGCTGCAAAAATAACCAAGTCTCATGTACCAGCTGCAATACACCATCCCAAGTGGTTGTTCCTGTTGAACAATCTAGTGTAAAGGCAGTTAATGAATCATCTATTGCACGTTAGAAACATAGTAGACCACTTGGTTTTAAAGATAATATTCCCCGGAAGAGGAAAACGAGAGATCTGGATCATATTGAAAATAATGCTTGAGCAATGACTATACCCACATCTTCTGAATCACTAATTCCAGAAGAACCGATAGTCCTTAAAAAGACGCTAGCCCCTAAAGTGGCTCAAAATTCCAAAAATGAGGACAAATCTACAAATTATACTTATACAAGAGAATTGTGGGATCGAAAGGAAATAACCATCGAAAATGTATTTTCATATATGGTAGCTACTAACATTACAAATTATTTTGAACCTCAAACTGTCGATGAATGTAGACAAAGACACGATTGGCCTAAATGGAAAGAAGCAATACAAGCAGAATTGACACCTGAAGATGTCAAACCAGTTGGTTACATTTGGGTGTTTGTACGAAAATGTAATGAACTTAATGAAATCATTAGATATAAAGCGTGACTAGTTACACAAGGTTTCTCGCAGAGACCAGGTATTGACTATGAGAATACGTATTCTCATGTGATGGATACCATTACGTTTCGATTTTTAATCAGTTTGGCAGTCTCTGAAAGATTGGACATGCGTCTTATGGACGTAGTGACAACATATTTGTATGGGTCACTTGACAGTGATATTTACATGAAAATCCTCGAATGATTGAAATTGCCTGAAGCATATAAATCAAATGATCGTAAAATGTGTTCAATAAAGTTACAACGATCTCTATACGAATTGAAACAATCCGAACGCATGTGGTATAATCGTTTGAGTAAATATTTGATGAAAGAATGATATATAAATGATCATATCTGCCCATGCGTACTTATTATAAAGTCAGAAATTGGATTTGTTATTATAGCAGTATATGCCGATGATATGAACTTGATTGGAACTCCTGAAGAGCTTCTAAAAACTGCTGAATATTTGAAAAGAGAATTTGAGATGAAAGACTTGGGAAAAATGAAATATTATCTCGACTTGCAGATCGAGCATAAAACTAACGGAATGTTTATCCATCAGTCTGTATATATTGAAAAAATTCTCAAACATTTTAACATGGATAATACTCATCCATTAAGTACTCTTATGGTAGTCCGATCTCTCGATCCTAAAAAGAATCAATTTCTTCCTAAAGAAGATAATGAAAAGATATTTGGTCCAGAAGTACCATATCTTAGCGCAATTGGTGTCTTGTCATATTTAGCTCAATGTACCAGACCAAATATTGCATTCTCGGTTAATTTATTGGCAAGATTTAGCTCTGCGCCAACTCGACGACATTGGAATGGCGTCAAACATATCTTACGTTATCTTCATGGGACTAAGGACTTGGGATTTTTTTTATTCAAATGAGTTAACACAAAATCCAAGCCTTGTTAGTTATACTGATGCAGGATATCTCTCTGACCCTTATAAGGCACGTTCACAGACAGAGTATGTTTTTACCTATAATAACACGACAATTTCATGGCGATCTACAAAGCAGTATTTTGTTACTATATCATCCAATCACTCAGAGATACTTGCACTACATGAAGCAAACAGAGAATATATATGGTTAAGGTCACTTATTCATCACATTCAGAGCACATGCAACTTAAACTCCGCCACAGATATTCCAACAATGATATATGAAGATAATGTTGCATATATTGCACAAATTAGAGGAGGGTACATCAAGGGAAACAAAACCAAGCACATCTCACCTAAATTCTTCTATACTCATGAGCTACAACAGAGTAAACAAATTGATGTCAAGCAAATACGTTCAACTGATAACTTTGCAGACCTATTTACTAAAGCTTTACCGACGTCAACATTTGAGAATCTTGTATATAGCATTGGCATGCGTCAACTTAGTAAATTATCCTGGTGATATCTTTTGATGGGGAACATTTCATCAGAAGAACAATTCATCAGGGAGAGCATATTCATTGACATCATGAACTACCGTTGGATAAAAGAGCATTGGATTTTTTTTCCTTTGATCAAGTTTTTGTCCCACTGAGTTTTACTGGCAAGGTTTTAACGAGGCAATGTTAGGTCAATTATTGTAAAATTAAAGTGACAGTCCCAAGAGGGAGTGTTGCAAATAAGATGCTCTCTCACCTTTTATTTTCTATGTTAGCTTATCCCACATTACTTAAGGATAATGATCTTAACCTAACATCTCTCTATAAATAGAGAACAACTCTTATATAATTTATTCATTCAAAAATTAATAAGAAAAGCCTGTAACTTTACAAGGTATTCTCAACAATTTTTTTTTTTGTTTTGCCTCTAAAATATCTTTTAGACCATGAATGAAACCCTAATATTTGTTACCTCTTTTTTTTTTCTTCCTCAAAGTGATTCAAGTTCCCCTGATGATGATTCAAGGGCAACTCACCAGCAAGATATTTTCAGACCTGCTTCAATGCTTTCTTGTTAACACATCCGCCCTTTAACAGACAGACAGCGGAGCCTCAAGTTTGCAAAAGCTGATCTACAAACTCTCAATATGCATTTGGTTCAGAAATGGAACACAATAGAACAGAGTTTCAGAGAGAGCTTACCAATTTCTAGCCTCCAAAATTATTTCTAAACTTTATTCCTCAGTTAACAAGAGAGAGAGTAAAAAAAAAAAAAACCATAAAGACAAAATATAAGCATGCACATGTTTGGGCTGTCAAATAACAATTAGGAGAAGAGAAACATGAATTTTTGCCCTTCTTCCGACAACTTACCTGCTCATCTAACATCTAAGTTGTATATACATGGTGTTGAGTTGGCTCTTCTGTAGGTGTATTTACAATAACCTATCTCAGGGTTTGTACACCCGGCATCTGTGAATCTGCAGAAACCTCAAAATTCTCTTCCTTCAATAAGCAACAGGTTATGAACTCCTGTCACATGCATCTCCTATTCATCATTTCCCCTCAGCCCAGCTCAAAATTTAAACCTCACCCAGAACATGGGAAAAAATGTCCTTACTGATTCCAAGATCTTAAGTACGGTTTCCCCATTGGATCACGCAAAGCAGGATTCTGATGTGGCAAGTTCATCCATACCATGTCATCAGAAATCACAGAATCACGCCCACCCAAGTAGTCAAGTGGATGAGCTGAGTTTGGTAATGTGTTAATGATCCCAGGAGCACCACTTCCAGCCATCAATCCATAGCTCCTTGAAGAAATAAATTGCTCATTTGTGCATACTGGATCATATGGATTAACTGAACATAATTGGGTACAACTGGGTAGGACACTAAACAGACTCTGATCAACATTGCTTCCATTTCCAATGCTCTGGCTCTGGATACTAACTCCGCCTGAATTGGTCCAGCCACCACGAACTTGATGCTCACCAGAAAACCAGTTCTGACAAAACAATTGTCCACCATTCAAGTGAGATTCGAGAGGCTCTGAAATGCGAACAGGATTGACATTCCAATTATGCATGTTTCCCCGTTGCAAGTTTTCTTGCCTTGGGATTAAGTATCTACCTCTTTCAGAGAAAGTGTCGTCTGATATGTTTTGTTGCATGAACAACTCATTAAGCCTCTTCTGCCCCTGCTCAAGCAGCAACGATGTCTCCAAATGCTCCTGGAAGTGTCCAGGAAACTGGCCATCGTCTGCCATCATTGAGTTGTTTGGTGGTTGGAAATGGAGCTGTGTCTGTTTCTGCTCTTGATGGTATGATAACATCTCCCGGCCATTGAAAACAGATTGCAGGAGCTCATTTCGGTCTTGGTTTTGATAACCTAAGGCACCATCATCGGCTTGTCTGTGCAACAAATCTTTCCCCATATCTTCTTCATGCAAGTCTGATTCCAGATCAATCAAGTGAGTCCGCTGATCTTGGTTAACTTGCAGATTCAAAAGTGGCAACCCACTGGTAGTAAATTCATGGCTTGCAGTACAACCATAGTAAGAATGAGGCCTACTAATGGCTTGCCAGACATCTCCACCAGAAGATGCAGGAACTTCCTGATTGACAGTATCATCTGCAGTGTTAATTTTCTCCAAGTTCCCACATACATC
Source organism: Zanthoxylum bungeanum (assembly GCA_019454045.1). NCBI lineage: Eukaryota > Viridiplantae > Streptophyta > Magnoliopsida > Sapindales > Rutaceae > Zanthoxylum > Zanthoxylum bungeanum. The sequence goes on from SKCR01031891.1 coordinate 46,535, forward strand.
TGCAGATAATTTATTTGATTTACAGTCAACATGATTCTTTTCAGGATCCACATCTATGTGGTTTAACTCATGGTTCCCACTGAGGGAAGTTATCTGCTCAGGAGATTGATTCCATGGGGAGCCCTGGGCAGATACTTCATCATCATTTATATTAGACTCATGATTTGTTGCTAAATTTTCCTCATGGCACCCACTAAGGGAAGTGATCTGCTCAGGAGACTGATTCCATGGTGAGCCTTGGGCAGATTCTTCATCATCATTCATATTAGACTCATGATTTGTTGCTAAATTTACTTTTTCATCCTGAGGTGGGCTTTCAGAGTTTTCTTCCTCTTCATCCTGAACACCGGTGTTCTCTTCCTCTTCATCCTGAACACCGGTGTTCTCTTCCTCCTCCTGAACACCAGAGTTCTCTTTCTCCTTATCCTAAACACCATATAACAAAACAACAAAGTTAAAACACAGTGCCACTGAGGAAGATTTAAACTCCACGCAACATGGAGACAGGTTCAGAATGTTTTCTGAACACCAAACAAGCTTATAGATTATGCACGTCAGTGCATGCAAACCTGAACAGAAAATGTATAGAAAACGAACAAAAAGACCTCCATTAAAGAGAGGGACAGAAAGAACAACAATAACAATAAGGTTGAATAACTGACCTCAATCAGACATTCTACTTTGTCTTTCATCTCTTGCATCAAAGACTGCATGACATCCCACAGCTGTTTCATCCTTTCTTTCCAGTTGGCATAAAATGCAGGGAGATCTTCAGTGGCCAGTTGAAACCTACAAAACACAAAATGAAATTTGAGGAAGAAATCAAGACTTTTATGAATTTACAAAAATAAAAATATTTACTTCACAACAAACTAACCAATGCTCATGCAACTTCTTCTTCTGCACTTCTTCCACAAATACTGCGTAAGGTTGAACATGCAAACTCTCAAAGCTGCCTAAAACATGGTTCATCAATCTGGACTGAATGCTCTTACCAGACTGCTGCATATTCTTAACAAGTTCATGCTGCTTCCCGCTAATCTAAAAAATCCAAAACACAAATAATCAGCTATTGCAAAACATCAAATCACATTTGATATCCTCAACTGATGTATTGAATTATAACTTTCTGAAAGAGGTGAATCATTGAGCTTGATAAGACAACCAAGCATGTAGGAGAGGAAGCCAACACGGGAGACTTGACAATCATAAAAACCAAGCTGGAGAGTTTCTAAATGTGTCGTAACTTGTAAGAATGAACCAAAAGGACTTTGGAAGAAAAAATTCAAAAGCAATTGACACTGAGAAATCCACATCTGTGATTCCACAATTAAAAGGCAAGCAAAAGGGGCTCGATAACTCACTGGAAAAGTCTGAAGGGGTTGCAGGAAAAACTCACCGTAAAAATCCTGCCTCTGTTAGTATGGGAATTCATAGGTGCATGGGAGAGTACCAAACAACATTTAGTATATATACCCATCTAAAACAAGAAAGGAGAAAAAAGGAAAGCAAGTATATATGATTAAATAGCCCATGTAAATGTTTCAACACAATCTTACACCATATCTCTTTTTGTGGATTAGTTATACAGTTTTTCTTTTTGTTATCAAAAGATATTTGTTAAGTTACCACTTACTACTTGATATAAAAAGCTTAAACTAGTAGGTAAGGTGAAAAAAACATCGGTATTAAAAACACTTGAACAAAGATTAAAAAATAAATTAAATAAAAAATTAAATCGAAGTTAAATCATTCGGAGAGGCCCATTTTCATTCACAGAATCACAAATTAGGTTACCAAGCAGTCCACAGTCATCTAAAATTTAGAAGCTACTTATCCTTGAACAAAACTTAAAAGAGACGCCTAACCTTGACATATGACATGTATTGGGCTCCATCATTATGGTGGATATTGCGATTATTTAGCTTATATCCTTTTTTGGATTTTTCTCCCACATTTAGCACATCCTCTGAAGCAATCAATGAATTTCTTAATTTTTCCTTCATGAAACCTTTCTCATAATTCCTGAGACTCATGGAAATAAATAAGATCAATTAACAATCAAATGAACTAAGTATATACAGTGACCAGAGAAACAACATAGCCACCACAAATATACAATGTAGACATCGAAACAATAACTGAATAAGCATGAAGTTTTAAGCCACCAATACAGTGCATGATAATTCTTATTTCCGTGAAATGTGAGATCCAAAGTATTAGCGAAAATACATGAAATGTTGAAGTCTGAAGACAAACAGATCCATTTTTTGTTCTTATTCTTGAATAATAAACAAAAAATTTAAGGCAAAGACAGTGACAAGGAGAAAGATATATCATTCTGACATGAACCTATACCCAGTTTCATTTCATCCACCTGAGCTATCATTTGGACATTAACAATTTACACATCTAAAGAAAAATTTACTAATTTTAAATTATGAAAATCAAGCACTTCCACATAACTCATACCGCTGAGTTTTTCTTCTCTTCAACTCAGATAATATAACCTAAGATTGTCTAACGACTCAAACCTACCCTTACTTTTGCACTTGTTAAACCCTGGCAATGATACAAATTAAAATATGAAATATGCATAACACAATAAAAATATTAAAAATATATCAATAAATGTTGAAAGAAGAACATAAAATCTTGTCTAAACTAACCTTTCACAATTACTAAAAAAATAGTCAACAAACAATAAGACAGCCTGCCTCTCTAATTCCTATCAAAGACACATAAATGCAAACATATATTCTTGCAACAGAGAGGGACGGAGCGAGAATTAAAAATAAAAGAATAACTAATATTCTTCCAATAAACTCTTATATGTTGATGTTACAATAGAAAAGCCATATCTCACTCCAATAAATCGAGCATATTTGAGACCTAAATTACCTTTTTTGAAGTTCTCCTCCCTTCATAACCGAGTACAGGTTTTCACTACTACATGCTTTCTCATCTGCTACCCATGAACATGATTCAGATGTTGCAGTAACATCCTGCTCAATGTCAAGTAGTCCAGACTCATAGGCATTTGAGGAAATTCTTTTCTCCACATCCCTTCTTGGCCTAAAACAACACAATTGAGCAGACTTAAAAAGATCAAACATCTTCAAGGAAAAAGAAACAAACAAAAAGTGTGTATGTTCAGTCATTCTCCAGTCAGGATGTTCCAAATTTATAAATGCAGATATCTTCATGTTCCAATGAAACTCTAACACATAGTCAGCAATACAATATTGAGTAACATGAATAAGTCTATATTTTTAAAAAAAAAAAAAAAACAAACAAACATTCAAACATCTTTAAAGTTGAACAAAAGAAATATTAGAAAAGGAATAACAAGAAAATAGCCAATGACTAATCACACACCATAAAAAAATTTAAGTTATGTAAGAAGTCCTCATTTAGGTTGTAACAACCCAATTCATCAAACACCAATCCACTGAGCTAATTCCATAAGGATATCTGAAACCTCAATGTCTCCAAATAAATAAATAAATAAATAAAAAACAACCACCACCACCACCACCTTATAACAAGAAAATTGCCAATGACTAATCACACAACCATAACAAAATTTAAGTTATGTAAAAAGTTCTCATTTAGGTTGTAACAACCCAATTCATCAAACACCACTCCACTGAGCTAATTCCATAAAGATATCTGAAACCTCATCATCTCCAAAAAAATAAATCAATCAATCAATAAAAAACAACCACCACCACCTTGGCAAGACAATAAGATGGCTTCAGATTGTACACTAATAAGCAACTATTAAGCAACTAATAAGATGGCTTCAGTGAATCTCTCATTGACTTCCATGTCAAAGTGAATCAGATTGTAAACTAATAAGCGACTATCTTTCTTGAAAAGCGCAAGCACACCCATCCTAACCAACTTATGAGTTAAGTTAAAGTAAAAACAATGGAAGATTCTGCCTCCACAAAACTTAACAATTTACAGAAAAAAATTGAGACATGGAAAAACAACCTCCACATCTTCGGCAAAATTTCCTTTTCTGGATCTTTGCAGCTTCCCCACCTTTCCTTCAACTTCTGCAAATACTCTATAATACTGCAAAGACAAAGCATAACTGCATAATTTAGGGAAAATGCACCAATTCAAACTACAGCAAGATAACAGGTAGAAAATTGGCTACGCATCACATACTCATTATGATATTTCTGCAACTCCAAGTAGTATGCTTTCTTATCAGCCTTTAATGATCGTTCCTTGTGAAGAACTGCATCAGGATGAAGATTACCAGAAAAAAGTGAAGCACCCCTGCAGCAAATTTTCCATTACATAAACAAACTAAGATCTTGGTCTAGCATCTTAAGTCATAAAAGAGGGATATTCCTTTCAAAGACCATAAAGTGCATTAAACAACTACCCTTTCATTCTATATTATACTGTGGTATACAAAAAGTCATAAATAGCAGCCATGATAAATTTAACAGTGATAAGAAATCAGCTAAGACAATAGCAAGAGATGATAACTAGACCTGTGCAAAACCAAATGCTAAACACACATGAGGAACATAGAATCCTTTCATCAGAAATATACAAGCTTCGACATAGTAGAATTCAAATGTTACCAAATAAAGGGCAACCAAGCAATAGTCTGATAATACTTCTTTCTTTTCTTCACTATGTTTAGTTGGTTAATTTTACTAAATTCGCTTACAACCCTACCATGACCCAAGCAACATGCAAAACTGCTGTACATTATCATGATAATGAAATAAAACAGTCATCTCAAGCCAAACATGTCATTCTTTCATCTCTCTCTCTCCTGATTATCCGACCTAGGACTTAATCCAAACTCACCAATCCTTACCCCACAGATGTTTGCTTGTGCTTGCAAAGCAGATTCAAAATATTCTGCACATATACCAGCAGTATAAAACATTTCTGCAACTCAAAAATGGGACCAAAGTAATTTACCAAGAAAGAATATAATATTGTTTTCCACATAAACCTCTAATGTCTTTACGAATATAACCAAAAGAAGAAAAGTGAACATGCATATTATGTGAATTTATTAATCTACACTTATGTGTGCAGGTGAGTTTGAGCAATGTGTGTGTATTTGTTCATATACTTGTATCAGCATAGACTGCATTTGTGTGAAATTATCTCCAAGTAATACTTGCCATTTGAGAAATGGATTTCCGAAGTGAAAATTGTCTCCAGCAAGCAATGCTTCCACAACTTGCTCAGTATTTTGTCCTCTTGGAAGAAACTGTATGAGGTAGTTTCTCTCTTCTTCTGATAATTGAGTCTGCCAAACCTGTAACAAGTTCCACATAAATGCATCCAATGAAACTTGAGCTCCAAAAAACACATTATTTGGAGCAAAAGGATAATAAATAGTACCTATAGACTTATGCTTACCTCGTAGGAGAGCACCTGAGCCAAATTCTCCAACTCAAAAGTTTCTTGAGGAACAGAAAAAGAGTCCACCAAATGGCCCAAAACAGAATCAGTAAATAGTTTTAAATTCCTTCGACTTATTCCAATCTGTTCCTGTTTGGCAACAATCTTTTTTCTACTTTGATCCCACTTCAGAGAAATATATGATTTCGAGTTTAAACCATTTTGTGGCAAGTCTGATTTTCTCTTCTTCATTCTATATTGCTCCAAAGAACTAGCACTTCCAACACTGACACCATTCAGTCTTTTTCTCCGCTGATCAGCCACCATTGACACAAAATGTCCTCGCTAAAATTCCAACAGTAGTTACCCCTACATATGCAAACCACGAATCAAGAACCGTATGTAATTACTATAATTGAAACAAAAACCCGTTGACTTCAACCCACGAATCACAATTATAAAAGAAGCAATACCTAAAAACATAAACATAGACATAGACACCTATAAACTAAATTAGTTAACAATCCAAAGTATGATTTTTTACTGAAATCAAATTCAAGCAAACAAAGCAACTCAGCATCAATCAAAACAACACAAAAACATCCAATTGAATTGAAACAATCTCTGATAAAACACTACACAATAGAGACCCAAAATAAACAGCACATTAAAAAGTACCTAATTAGGAATTCGAAATAGCAAAAAAAATAAATAAATAAAGGGCAGAGGCCAAAACGTCGAAAACCTGAAATTTACTCTAAGCTGACCCCACAAAATCAGCAGCGAAACCTATTACATATAATATTTATATGAAATTAAATTAAACTATTGTATTTATTTTACATAACGGCACGAGCGAGAGATATAAAAGAGGGAGTTTCGTATTATCCGATTAGTTTTTTTTTTTTTTGCCCCTTTTTCCTTTTGTGGAGAGTGGAGAAAATAGAGAGGAAACCAAAAAGAAACAAAAAATAAAAAATAGAAACTTGAGATGAAGATTTGGAATTGACAGAAAGATCGGACTTGTGGAGAGTGGAGAAAATAGGCTCGCTCATTTATTATTAATTTTTTTGGGAAAACTCTGCTTCGGTGCGTTATTTTTTATTTTCATTTTTATTTATCATTGGAAGATTATAGAAAGGCCCAAAATTATAATTATTTTGTACAAACAACACACTTACCATTTTTTGGTACCTGAAATAGGTTTTTTTTTTTTTAGAGATTTTGAAAAATTTAATCATATTTTAAGTATTTTTTATTTAAGTTCGGGTCTAAAAAAATACACTAAAAGTATCAATTCAAAATTTAATAAATTGAAATTTTTCAATATCTTAAAAATATTTACAAATAATACTTGAATTTAGAGATAAATTTTTCAAAATCCGGCTCATTTATCAACATTTGGTTTTATTTTTCACATGATGCTCCTAAACAGGATGGCAAGTTAACCGTGACCGTGACATGCAGTCTATTGATACTATCTTACTTTGACTCGGTTTATTATAAGTTTTCAAATATAACTTCTTCAAAAATAGTTTTTATTAATAAAATTTCTATAAATAGAGCTTTTATACACACAAAAATAGTTGTTTGATTGTTGATAAGAGTTTTATTTAATAAAAATATTTTAGATAAGTGTTTTAAGTTATTTTCCGAAATAAGTTTTTGAAATAAAATAAGAGAAACTATCAATTCTCCACCCAAAGATTGACTAAAGTATAGTCCAACTCAAAAACTTTTGAAATATTCAATTTTCCACTCAAAATTCAAAAGGTGTTCACTTTTCCATTCAATCATTAATGGTGTTAGAGTTTTACTGACGTTGTAAGGGTATTTTGGTTATTTGATAACGTTTGGGTAGAAAAGTAAATACTCTTCGAGCTTCATGTGGAAAATGAACAATTTTTGAAGTACGAGTAGAAAAATGAACAATTTAAAATATGTTGATAAATTTCAAGTGAAGATTTAGATTATTTTGGATGGATTGTGAATTATAGATGTTGTTTTCGATGTTAAATTATTATTGTTTAATTATGAATGTTATTTTATTTTATTTTGATATTTAAAATTAAATAATTAAAAATAACAAATAAAAATCTATATTTTTTTATTACAAATTTGAATAACTGAAAATCCACACAAATAATACCTACATCCATATCGATAAAATATAATACGGAACCGGATCCGAATATATGTGTATTCGGGTATGTATTTTGTCACCCAAAGTTATGCTTTTATGTAGCCAAAATTATCTTTTCTCATTTATTTCCACGAGGACTTAATACCTAAGCTATTAATTTATGAAGCTAAATGTCTACTAGTATCTAATTGATTGATTGTTGGTTGAATGAAGATTTTTATCTGAAAACAAGTAAATAAAACAGTGCGAAAGTAAATTTAAGGAAAGTTCAATATTATAAAGCTATCTATGGTTGTGAATCCTTCTAATATCTTTTAAAGATGAAGTGATTATCTCATGTTTGTGCAATATATCGGTTTATTAACCTGAACATACACCAAAAACCAATAGGACTGTTTAATGTTGATGGATTTTATGACTTTTTTTGTGTGTTTATTGATGATGTCCTGAGAAATGGTTTCCTTTCAAAACCTGTAAAAGATATCATCTTCACTGCCAGAAATGCCCATGATTTAATTGACCTGTTGGAGATTCTAAGGGTCCCAATGATCATAAATCAAGCATGAACATGTGTGAATACAATCGAGAAGTCGCGAAATACTTACATCGAGCGGTTGAGCGACGCTTGAGGCAACAAAAACTTTCACTGCCCTCCATGGACTGCTCACGGCAGTGAAGTGGTGTCCTCACTGGTTCGGCCATTTTGAATCAACTTCCAAGCTCCAAGCTTCGTCGTGGTGATTCCCTACTCATGGGTGGACTTCTCTATCACCTTCGCATGATCCCGGAGTGTGCTAGCACTCTCGATTTTGCCACAAAATCACACTTGCTTCCCTTCTAATTTCGGTTCTGCCCAGCAGAAAAATGAAACCAGAAAATGCCCAAGAGGGGCGTGAGAGATGAGAGGAAGAAGAGAGAAGAGTTTTGGCTCCAAAATAAAAAGGAGAGAGATCGATTTGGTTGAGGGATTTTGTGTATCTAATACACAAATCTAATTTCCAAAATTAATTAATTGATTTTGCTTTTCCCAAAAGGTCAAGGCAATTAATTCCAACCACCAACATCAATCAATCAATCCATCAATCAATCAAATCAAGTGACAAGTTGTCACATCACTCAAAGTGACAAATGATTTGACGCTTGGTGCGACTAGCGATTTGACGCTTGATTTGACTTACGTGCCGCACTCGAATTCGAAATGCGAATGCGCTCGCAAATAATCTCGGGCTCGGGTTCGCTAATTCCAAATTAATGAATTTTCTGTTGCGACGTAATTAAATGATTACGCCTAGCGAAGTCACTATTCACGTCGCTAATGAATTAATTCTAAATTAATTCATTCGCCCGAATTAAAATCTAATTTCAATTCCGCGTCGAAATCCAATTTCGTTTAATATATCAAATTTATTATTTCTCGATTAATTCCAAATTAATCGTTCTCTCTCTTTAAATGATATTTTATCCCAGATAAATATCTCCTCAATTAATCCCAGATTAATTTTCTCTCTCACGTTATTAATCCCAGATTAATTAAAAGTGCGAGTCATACGTCATCGGTGAATCTTTGGGAAGCGACCCATGAGATTCCCGGATATGTTGGTAGTAAATTCGCTCATCGGACTATCCGAACAAGTAAGTACCTCGTACTACGTTTATACCGAATTACAAGACAAGGTTGGCCTCTAGCAAAGTGATGAGTGATAAAACTATCACTATTTCTCACTCATTTAACTTAATATTTTGTATAGTTTCTTGAGTTTTGTCAATATTTTGATGTGTTTTGTGTTATTTTGTAGATAAATAAAGTTTCAGGACATTCTGGAGGTGATTTGGAGCAAAACTGTGAAATTTGGTGAAATTTGGCAAAAAAGGTATTTTGGTAATTTTGGGCATCTCGACACCGAAACCCTTGGCATCCCGACCTCTAACGTGCACCGGAGACTGCTAATATGCGCCAGGTCAACAAGTCAAAGTTTCCAAGTTTGACTTTGCTAACGTGCACCATGCCACGTGTCATCATCACAAGCAATCTGCTAACGTGCACCGCATGCCACGTGTCAAAAATTCAAAGAGCCGTTTTTTTTAGCCACCATGCCACGTGTCGAAAATTCAGCGATCCAAAAAAAAATTAATAATAAAAAAAAAAATTCAGAAAAATAATAATAAAGAATTGGATTTTTTTCCTATAAATTGAGTTTGATTTCTTAAGTTTCAAATGTACATCATCCTCTGAAATCCTTATAAATAAATTGAGAGTTCTCTTCTTTAGTTTCTTTTATTCAGTTTTATTTAAATTTGTAGTAGTAATTCTCTTCTATAAATAGTAATTTTCATTCATCCATGAGGAGCTAACTTCTCCATGCTGAGGTAAAAAAGTAATTCTTTTACTTTTACTATTTAGATTAATCTCCCTTAAAATATAATATATAAACTATTTAAAACCTGACTTAATAAGGATACGCCATACTGGTCGGTTGGTTATTCAATTTAATCTGGTTAAACCTGACTTAATGAGGATACCGCCATACTGGATGGTTGGTTTAAGTTTATATTTCTGTTCCGCCTTATGGCTGGTATATTTGAATTTGACTTAATCAGGATACCGCCATTCCGGATCGTTGATTTAAAATATCACAAGATTATATATATTATTTTATGGGAGATATCTAAATAGTGAATAGTAGAAGTCAATTTCTTTTACCTTAGCATTTCTTTTTATTACTTTTCAGTAATTTCATTTTATGTCTTTTAACTTTATATCAGCTTTAGCTATGTGTTGTAACTAAATTAAATATCTAGGGTTGTGATAAAATCTAATATCACCGGTTTTAAAAAGGGTTAGATTATAGTTTGGGTAATTAAAGAGTTATTTGTTGAGTCATAATCTTAATGCCTTTTTATTAACTGATCACTAATAAAATTGAATAGATAAACCTAAAATGAACTAGACATAGGGACTTTAAGTTTAAAGACCTTATACTCAACAACCCACGATCTTCTTTGATGATAGATAACCCTTTAATAGATTTCCTTACAGGATAGACATATACCTGTCGGGCGGGGGTAGCCATAATTGGAACTTAAACTTAATGAATTCAGGTAATTTAATTGACATAGACATATGATTCAATTGGATTAAACTGGGTATTTGTGTCTGACCATCGACAGATGCTTTCAAATAAATTCGTGTTCTAGGTTAGTAAACTGATTTATTACACAAACATAAAATAATCACTTCATCTTTTAAAAAGATATTAGAATGATTCACAACCCTAGATCTTTGTGTCTTTTGTTATTTTCCTTAGTATTTTCTTTTCAGTCTGTTTTTATTTTATTTTGCAAAACCACATTCAACCAATCAAAAGCAATCAATTCTATTCTCCCTATAATTAGATATTTGTAAATAAATAGTATCAACAATTAATAACAATAGTAGGAATTAAGTCCTCGTGGGATCGATATTTTTATACTACTTGAACGATACGTGCGCTTGCGTTATACGTGTGTGTTTACGCCGGTCACAAAGCGCCATACCTACCCAATTCTCCGGAAATATCCTTACAGGAATAAAGGATCTGTATTAGGCGTAGTATACATAGTATTTCGTATTTTTGTCCAGTATCGGATGATCACATGCAAGGCCTGGGGCTGGTACAGTGTCTGCCCCGTACCAAGTCATATTATCCCGACGGTTGCAACCTTATATAGAGAACCAGTTCTGTATCCCTGCACGATCATCAACTCCATATGACTGGAGTGACACTTCTGTCTTGACATCACACCCAACACACTATGATTCTCAATATACCCAGCATTGGCATACACAGAACCTGTTAAAGCCCTGGACGACCGCAACCAAAGTATATTGATTGTCGCAAGTATTAGCGGTGCAAGTCTCAGGTTAAGACCAAATACACCTACCCTGATTTCAGACTTCCATAGACACATAGTCATACTACCAATGGAATTCTAAGGGGTCTATCCAGAGCGAAGCTGTTTCCCATACCATCGGAGAAACACAACCTCCTATTACACTTGCATGAGTATCATATACCCAAATATATGAGAACTATGTCGTTGTGCCCTCACAACGCGCACAAATGTAATACTAGTCTTTTACGCATTCATCGATGTCCAATCTCGATAATGCTCTGACTAGGGATATTTAATGATTTATCCTTCATGGATTGATACCGTCTCATATCATTCTCAATCCAGGAACAAATCACATGGACCTCTCATCATTTATACATCTAGGTGATCTAATCACAAATGATAAGAGTGCAATCTCCTTTGTCCCATAGTTAATTTGTACAACAACACCATGATCTGTACAAATAGTGACGCTATGGGTCATAATTGTCCAACAATCTCCCACTTGGCCCATAGCCAGTCACTCGAGTGCTTGACACCCGAACTATGTACGGTTGGCTCAAACTACTGAGAAAAGCTTTCGTCAGCGGATTTGCATGATTATCGTCTGATGCGATTTATACGATCATCACATCGCCACGATGTATGATCCGAACGAATCAGATGAATATCGAAGTATGTATCTGGATCGTTGATGAGACCATTAATTCTTTAGCCTGTGCTCAAGCCTAGCTCAGCTGCTAACAAAATTATATCTAATCTAATTAGATTTATTTATCGACCCAGAAGGCTTCCATTGCTGCCTCAGCTGCAGTAATAACCCGCATTTGTTTTTTATTCGGTAACAGTATCCTTCTTGGAAGATTTCCAGCTCATTGTTCCGTTATTCAAACTGTATAGTACCGTTTGCGACTTATAGCCGTTTAATTGATTTAGGAAACTTGCTACAGTTATCCCAGCCACTTCAAGTTCTCCATCTCCATAGTTTAAGACAGCATCCTTAGTTCTCTAAGATACTAACAGATGTTCTTAACTTCAATCCAGTGACTATCACTTAGATTGGCCTGTTTGTGAATCCATATGCTCAAAGCGTATGAGACACCAGGTCGCGTACATTTTTCAATGTACTAGTTCTCGGAGAGTTTTATGAAAGCCAAGCTTTCACCGATAGTTGTTATGGGAATATCATTTCCAAGAAATGACATATTATCATTATTTATAGGACATCCACTGTCAGTGCGCTCCTACTAACCCTCTTATATACACAAGAATCATTTTCGTTTTGAATTAAATCATACACCATTATGATTACATCAAAACGATAATTCCAAGAACCTATGCTTGCTTCAATCCAAACATGGATCGAATAACCTGCAAACTTTGTTTGCTTGTTATGGTACGATAAAACCGACAGGATGTTGAAAACATCCTCCAAAAGGTTTCCTTTTCAGGAAAGCGATTTTCCCGTTCAGCTGTCATATTTCATAAATGAAACATGCAGCTTTAGCAAGCATTATCCAAATGGATTTACCGTGGCAACAGGTAAAAGGTTGAATCGTAATCAACACAATGTTGATAATGATACCTTTCCGCTAAAAGCCTAGCTTTATACGTTGGTATGTTGCCATCCATGTACGTCTTCCTTGAAGACTTAAAAAGTACCAATAGGCACAATGCCTTGCGATACATCAACTAGTGTCCAAACATAATTGATATATATGGAATCCATTTCGGACTCATGACACTTTGTCATAATTAGGGAGTCGATACCTTGTATCACTTCCTCATTCGTAGTCAGTTGGTATGCCTCAATAAGATAGACATCTTTATGAGGTGAGATCAGAAACCCATACCCCAGGTTGTTTTCTGACTCTCCGACATACGCGGTTCTTGTGTATATGAAGATTATGGTATAGTTTCATCCTAGATGAACTATTTGTGTTCCATTAGGAATCGGTGCCATGAATAGTGTTACTCCGATTTTCATCGAGTTTTACTATCCTCCCACTTACCACTGCATATTGGTATTCTCTTAGGAAAACCGCATGGTGAGCAACAATCTAATTGTTCTTATGTGAGTTGTATAAGTACTATACTTTGGTATCCCTGGGATAACCTACAATTTGACACTTATCCAATTTGGGTTCTAGTTTGGTATCATCCAAACATATGCCCAGCATTCCCAAATTTTCAGGAATGAGAAACCCGGTTTCTTTCCCGTTCATATCTAATATGATATCTGTCAAACAGATAATAATGGAACCTTATTCAAAATAAGTTCTGCACTGTTTATGCTTATCCGTTGAAGGAAATGGTAGCTCTGAGCGACTCATGATTAACCTTATCATGTCCAACAAAATTCGGTTACTCAGTTCGGACATACCGTCAAACTGACGTGTTCCGGGAGAAGTCCTCTTTGAAAGAATACTTTACTCTTTCAAGTATATTAGAAACTTATTGCTTAAGTATTTTTCATTACGATCTTACCGCGACGGTTTAATACTTTAGCCGATCTGTTTGTCTATTTCGTGTCGAAACTGTAAAAGTTTCTGATTTGTGTTCTTCAAAAGAAACACATAACCATAACGCGATGCCACATCCGTAAAGGTCACGAAATATTCATATCCACCTCTAGCCTAGCTAGACATGGGCCCACTTGCTTCACTATGAACTATGGCTAACAGATTAGTGACATTTACACTTTTACCAAGTAAATAGTGTTTTAGGCACATTGCCCAATAAACTAGATTCGTAGACTTTATTTGAATAGAATCAAATTAGTCCGAGTACCCACTCTTCAAAGTGTGGATATACGAGTCTGGTTTAATTGTGTCCCAGACAACAACGCCACAATATGTTTCATCTGATCAAATCAATTTGAGCTGTTTGTTTGTCAATATATACGTTTGAGATTTATTTATATTCAAAATATAAATTCTGTTATTCACATCTAATGTGTTTATCTCAATATCATCTTTATATAATAAAACACTTTAGTGTTCTAGAATATAAAGGTAAACCCACAGTGGGTTAAACACTGATATAGAGATAATGTATCTAGTCAAACTAGTTACATTATAACAGTTTCCTATTTTAGGTACACACCCGAAGGTAGTTCCTAAAATTAGGTATCTACGGTTAAAACAATGACTTTCGTCCCGTTTCCAATTCGCAGATTAAATCTCTACTGAAGTCAGTATCCTGCTCAAATCAGATTCTGAACATCAATACATATATTTTATGTACCACACTAAGTATTTAAAATCCAATTTTAATACTAGTAGTGAACATATTTATGACAATCATATTTGAAGTCAGAGCCTTGCTCGTCTTCAATTCCTTCATGTCTGCTTTGTCCAAATGCCAGTCACGCTTCCGCGATCCCGTTTGCCACATTTGGGCAGACATTTTGGGATATGTCATTTATCTTCCCAGATATAATGATATTGCCTTTGCCTTTTCAACACTCCAGAAGCCTTTGGCCTAGCCTCGGCCTTCTAGAATATCGAAGTAAAGTGCGACTAGCGCTACTTGCCTAATTGCAAAGTTTTGACTTTATCTCCTTGAGAATAGTCATTAACCCTCCAAGAGTTTACTATTGCAATATTAGTACTTCTAAAATCTAAAATAGATCTTTGAAGATCCTTCAATTTCTTTATCATATTTTAAGGATCTAATCCTTAGTTCTGATTCAGAAATTAAGGAGTTTACTGCGACAAGCTTTAATGGATTAAGCACTAAATTTATCATCACATAATCTTCCAAAGATTATGCTCTACTGTTTGCTTAACTCCGGGCTTAGGCCTAATATGTTATTTTATCAAATAAAGTAACTTAAATACATTTTCCCTATGATTATGTATTAAACGTTAATCTTTCAATTTATATCTTGATTCTAATAGTCCAACTATTTAATCAACGATTTTGGTACTATATATTACAATGATTATTATAGTCCAACTATACAATCAAATATAATTTAAATCAATTAACCTCAATTATATTGATTACTATAGTCCAACTATAAAATCAACTATTAATTGAAATTAATTAATTAAAATATATTGATTACTATAATCCAATTATATAATCAACTATAATACAGTCCAACTGTTAATTAAAACAACAATTTAAATATTAGTCCAACTAACATTTAATTGACGAATGATATTTGAATGAGCGCGTATGGCAAGTAATTAAACGAATATTGCAA
Organism: Zanthoxylum bungeanum; assembly: GCA_019454045.1. Taxonomy (NCBI): domain Eukaryota; kingdom Viridiplantae; phylum Streptophyta; class Magnoliopsida; order Sapindales; family Rutaceae; genus Zanthoxylum; species Zanthoxylum bungeanum. The sequence continues at coordinate 62,152 of SKCR01031891.1, forward strand.
ATTCAATTATTGCCTCCCACATTTTTTCGGCGAGCCTCTAACCCTCTGTCGAGTACTCGGGAAATCGTGTTTCCTAGTGGCTAGGATCCCGTTAAATATCACACAATCTTGACTTTGGCCAACAAATTGTATGATAATTAACTAGGTAGATCTCTAAGATCGATTGGATCCAATCCAATTCCTAGATCCGGTAGGGGGACATCCAAGTCCGAAACATATATCTTATATATGCCAATACATCCAATGTATTACCTAACATTTTCCTCTGAATCAACTAAGCCTTGGCTTTGGCACAACAAACTTAGTGATCCCAGTCAAGCGCGACCCATTGACCATGGAAAGCTTCGTAATCAATGTCAATGGACAAGAAGTGGTCTTGACTTTGGCCAACAAACCACAACTTGGACAAGACACTGACATGTAACAAAGCTCTTGTGATTCAAACACATCCTCGACGGACAAAGGCCTTAACTTTGGCCAACAAGCCAATGCCAGTCTCGGATATTGAGTGAGAATCACTCAATGGAAGGAAAAAACACTTAATATTTTGCGAGGGTTTTTCGAGTGCAAATTGGCAACCAATTTATTATTTTTGTTAAGGTCTCATCATCATACACCCTTAAACATGCATTCTAAATACATAATAAAGCGCATATGAAAAATAATAATGATATGCGGATGGATACTTTACACATTGATCCTAGATCAAATCTCTCCATTTATCTCTCCCGCTAGCACAAATATTTACTTCTACCCGTTACACTACACTTCTAAAGAAACCTCATTTACATTGAGGGGAATAGGTGAGAAGAAAATACAAAGAATAAGGAGGTAATAAGGCTGGACACGCAGGTCCAATTAATAAATACAATTTATTACAACAATTTCTAAAATTGTCCCACCCATCTAATATCCATCCGATATACATTATTCATGCATTGCAACCATGTATTCACACTAGCATGTTATCAATCAATCTAATCAAATTAATTAATCTGATAATTAGTGATCATCCAATGTTCAAACAACGATTTGATTTTGCTCTCGAGTCAAACTCGTTTTGCGAATAAGTACTCAAAGTACGAATTCTCGAATTAAATTAAACCACATCATTAAATCCAATTTAATAAGCATTCAATTCTAATTCACTATTTAATTCCAAATTAAATATCACACTTCATTTACGAACCTTTACGACTTAAATTCCAAATTTAATCGTTACGGGTCTCAAAGCCCGTTTAACGTCCAACGTTAATTTAATTAAAGTCCAATGGGCTTTTAATTAATTTCTTAAGGCGTGGACTTTTGGTCAACTCGGGTCAAACCGAATAACCAAAATCCAATCCGGGAGTTACCCCATAAGCCTAGAAATCAATCTTGGCCCATTAGACCCAATTAAACTTTAAAGGTCCATTAAGTCGCATTTGGGCTTTATGGAAGCGGTTTTGGGCCCAATTGGATCCAATCCAATTTGCCTTAGCCCAACTTTGTACAACAAAGCCCAATAAGCCCATTTACAACATTTCAAGCCCAATTTCCAAAATTAGCCCAATTAACTAAATTACTAAAATCCAATTTTACAATTTAATTAATCAAAGTGCATTAACATAATTAATCAGCCAAATCATTATTTCCAAAACACAAATTAAGCTAATTAATCATGCTCATCTACATCAATTAGTGTCCAACATAAATTAACAAAAATCAAACCCAATTACATGCTCTTATCTCTCGGCAATTTGGGGATTTTACGTCCGATTCGAATTCAATCCAATTAATTCCACAATCGACATTAAATCATATTCCCGAATGATTTCCAACACATCCAATGATCAAAATTCAAAAATCCCAAGACATTTTAGGGCACTAAATTTTCGGCCATGACCAAAATATTGGGGAAATTTGTTCCAAACACAATTTCAACAAATTGATCCAATCAATCCTTAATTCAAACACATTTAAGCATACTAATCCATCCAATTTCATTAATCATACATTTAAGATCCTTGGACAACTAAGGATCTGGATATTATTTCTATCATATAAATATAAAGAACTGTTCTTAATATTAATACAAAAGCCTTATGTATCCAATACAAAAAGTGATATAATATTAGCTACACATCCTGGTACAAAATGGCATTCATTTAACAAAAGTGTCCCATTCGGCAATGAGATCTCACATACTCCCACTGTAACTGCATCCAAAGAGTCTCCACTCCCGAATCGCAACTGCATCTCTTCGGGCTTCAGCCTCCTACTTTCCTTCAGCACCTGCAACGAATTGCAAATGTGAATGGGACAAGCAGAATCTAAAATCCAGTTGGATGTAACGACTTTACAAGCCAAAGATATATCAATAACTGGAAAAATAAATGTACCTGATGTATATGCTTTCTCCCTCCTCAGCTGGGCGATGTAGTCAGGACAGTTCCTTTTCCAGTGTCTGACTTTGCTGCAGTGATGGCACTTGTCTTCAGAAGCCCTTTTGGGCTTAGCTATCTTTGTCTGCGGTTGAGGACCAAAACCCTTCTTCTTCTTCCATTTCTTCTTTTTTCCCTTTGGCCGGGCCTGGGAAGAAGCGGAAAGAGAAGTGGGTCTAAGAGGGCGAGTCGGTACTCCCTTATTAAGGTCCTCCTCCGCCCTGAGCAACATCCTATGTAACTCATGGTAGGTACAGATAGTCCCATTCATGTTGAAATACATCACGAACTGGCGATATGAAGTTGAGAGAGAACCAAGAATGACACTCCTACCGAGAATGTCATTTATAATGAGATTATGTTGGCTCAATTGATCGATCAAATCGATCATTTGAAGAACATGCGGGCTAACAGCTTGCCCCTCATCCAACCGCGCATGGAACAGTTCCATTGCGACTTTGTGAACAATCACTTGTTCTTGGTTCTCAAATGACTGTCTCAATCGAGTCATCATTGTATAGGCATCTGACATGCCATAATACTGTTTCTTGAGTCCCAGAGACAGTGAACTAAGGATGTATGATTTAACTCTTAAATCATCATTCTTCCAAGTTTCAAAAACTTGGTGTTCCTCCTCCGTAGCATCCGCACCAACAGCAAGGGGCAACAACGACCCTCAAGAACATATCTCATTTTCTCAGAATCGAGGACAATCCTCAAATCCAAGTCCCAGTCAGTGAAGTTTTCAACGCCTTTGTGTTTGTTCGCATCAAGCATACGCGCAAACTAATTTGTGGATGGTGCCGCCATCGCAAATCTATCATATAGATCACGAAAAACGGTTAACAGAAATTAAGCAGTTTCATATAATATCAAAAGCATAAACTAGATCAAGGATTTTTAATCTAAAAATGTCTCTCCCACTAAATCATGCAATACTGTAATCCCCAAACAGAATACAAAGATTTAATAACTAAATTAAATACAAATAGTGAAAAGTGGATCCCGTGAATATATTTCAGCTCACAGCAGAGGCACGGTCTCGCTTACGTATATTCATCAGGTATACAACTCATTTGTTAATCATTCACTAATAACTCATGGGTTTCCGGTCCTGGTCGTTTCTCGTTGTCGCTGCGAAGGCAGGCCCACAAGGAGACGTACCAAGGTTAAACTCGTCAATGATAAACTCAAGTTACTTACGTAATCCTGACAGCTAGGGCACGTTCAGAATTCCACTTTCGCTTGAATTTATCTAGTATCTGATATACATCCGGTATAAATAAATCTCTATCGGCTACACCCTCACAGCAGAGGCACGGTCTCGGATGTAGTCACAGAGAAGTATTTATAAACCGTATTGAAAAGACGGACCACATAACATGCATCAAATACATAATTACATTAAAACCTTATTAATCAGGGATTTTCCGCTAAGTGTCATACACCCTAAATCTAATCAAATAGATTCTAATAAGCATGTATAAAGTCAAGAAAACATGATTAAACATTGATTTAATAAAGGCTAATCATTTTAGGGGGCCAAGAATCAGACTCGCTCTGATACCATTTTGTAAGGGTTTTAGGGGCTAAATCCGGTAACGCAGCGGAAACGGTGGAAAATCAAATTTTCCGATTTCATAACTTTTTCTCGGATTAATTAAATAAACATATTTATTTAATTACCCAAAAATCAATTATGAAATAAAATTCAATAAATAAAATTTAAGTGAAATTTACCGAATTGCCCTTACACTTGGTATTTTGTTCATTTTAGTCCGAAATTGATCAAATCAATTTTGGATGATTCTAAATCATTTCTAAGATGAACTTAGCATGTTCAAAACATCAAAAACACCAGAGCAACCAAAAATCCCATTTTTACTCATTTGGCCGAGAGCCTCCAAAGGGGGGGGGGGTTTGTGCATTTTGTGATTTCATGCTTCAAAATACATCAAGATGTAATCCAATCAACATGAAACTTTATATGCATCATATACACATCCTTATACACAACATAAATGAAAAGCCCCAAATTTGGACAAGGTCTTAAACCCTAATTTTTCAAATTCTTCAAATTGAACAAATTAGATCAAATTGGTTAAATCAATTACTTCAATCATGTTTCTTTCACCCAATCAAAGTCTCAACACAATGAAACAACTCAAGATCAAATCTAGGTCATTTAAGAGTGGGTCAACAACTCTAGAATAGCAACAAAGTTTCCAAAACCATAAAAGAATACTTATAACTACACTAGTCACAAGCTTCCATCATTACACATGCTCAACACTTTTACCAAACTTCCATTCACAAAAAACACAAAGAATAAAGAAAAGAATAACATAAGAACATCACAAGATGTAGCCTAGATCTTAAGGAACATTTTCCTTTCTAATAGCAAGTTAAGAAAACTTACTAAATGCAAGCTTTTTCTTTGGTTTTTCCTTTTCTTCCTCTCTAGCTTCTCTTGTTTCTTTTAATGGAGTTTTTGTTTAAAGTGTATTAGGTTAGAAATGAAATGAAATGAAAAACAATATATACTTGCTCACCAAATGGCCTTTGGCCGAATTTCACAAGCATATATTTAACAATTTTAATTTCAATTTCATTTGACAAAAATTTGATCAACTTGATTTAAATATCTAATAACACTTTATAGATATTTTAATTAAGTCAACAAAGGCAACTAAATCATTTAATCCAAATATCCAAATGTTAAGATATTTATATTTTAATTAATTTAATCATTTAACAATTAAATAAATAAATAATTAATTAAATACAAATATATTAAATATATGTATTATATTTACTTTAACATAATATCAATACATATATTCATTTAGGATATTAGTCAAATATCTCAATTTGACTATTAATTATGTGTATTTAAATTAATCAAGTATTAAATGTAAATACACAATAATTAAGCAAATGACTATCGGGTCCCTTTAGCATGTATTTTGTGGTTTAACCTTTAAACGACTTTATAAATAATCAATATTATTTATAAATGTTGCTCTAGTGCTCTACGAGTATATTTCATTATTGAGACTCTCTAGATTCAGGTATATCCGTCATGAAATCCAATTTCGTATCCATAATTTATCCATCTGTAAATTATGACGATCACTGATAATCTCGCTGAATCATACAGGTCGAGGTCATGGCAAATGTATAATTCCTCCGTCACAGGTATCCGGATAAATCCCAGAGACATAGATGTAAATGTCAAATCTCTATAGGGATTATCCAGTCGACTATTCTATTAGCAATCTCAAAAAGAATGTTTAGAACTAGTTTCTAAACTTTACCACGGGCCCATGGTTTTATCTGATTGCTAATCATGTGGACTACATATGCTCTGGTACACAGAACTGACGGATCCTATCTTGATACACATAGGATACCCTGAGAATATATCTACACCCAACGAACAAGCAGAGGTCTGATCTAAATAGATCAGTGACGTGACTGCCATCTAAGTGTAGAAGATGTCTCATGTGCCCACAATGGCATCTCAAGTCTAAGAATCACAAGTGCTACTCAACCCGAGAAGATTCTTATTGACGTGGGTGTCCATCCATTAAGAATCTTCGGTGAGTCGTTCAGTGTTTATCCCTATAAACACCCCACGTCTATACTAGTCTCCAAGACTAATGGTTCATTGAGAAACCATTGGAATCATATATTCCAGTATACGACATGTACCGGTCTCAACGGGTTTACTTTACTGACCAAGTAGTGTAAACCTTGACCAGGAACTGTCTAAAAATGACAACGTCATGAAACTACTCAATGTCAGTTACGACGCTTTTGCAACAGTACGATGACTAATCATTCTAAGGTCATTACGTCTTTACCATATAAAAAGATACATTATATTATAGAAACTGCATATATTATTCATAATAATAATGTTTTATAGAAGTATTCAAAAGAAATACAACCGGGAATTGGCGCTCTGAGCACCAACCCCAACAGTAAGTACCTCGTACTACGTTTATACCGAATTACAAGACAATGTTGGCCTCTAGCAAAGCGCCATGCCTACCCAATTCTCCGGAAATATCCTTACAGGAATAAATGATCTGTATCAGGCATAGTATACGTAGTATTACGTATTTCTGTCCAGTATCAGATGATAACATGCAGGCCTGGGGCTGGTATAGTGTCTACCCCGTACGAAGCATATATCGGATTACGAGCAACTAGTCTCTTTAATATCGGATAATCATGACCAAGTCATATTATCCCGACGGTTGCAACCTTATATAAAGAACCAGTTCTGTATCCCTGCGCGATCATCAACTCCATATGACTGGAGTGACACTTCCGTCTTGACATCACACCCAACATACTACGATTCTCAATATACCCAGCATTGGCGTACACATAACCTGTTAAAGCCCTGGACGACCGCAACCAAAGTATATTGATTGTCACAAATATTAGCGGTGCAAGTCTCAGGTTAAGACCAAATACACCTACCCTGATTTCAGACTTCCATTGACACATAGTCATACTACCAATGGAATTCCGAGGGGTCTATCCAGAGCGAAGCTGTTTCCCGTACCATCGGAGAAACAATACCTCCTATTACACTTGCATGAGTATCCTATACCCAAATATATGAGAACTATGCCGTTGTGCCCTCACAACGCGCACAAGTGTAATACTAGTCTTTTACGCATTAATCGATGTCCAATCTCAATAATGCTCTGACTAGGGATATTTAATGATTTATCCTTCGTGGATTGATACTGTCTCATATCATTCTCAATCCAGGAACAAATCACATGGACCTCTCATCATTTATACATCTAGGTGATCTAATCACAAATGATAAGAGTGCAATCTCCTTTGTCCCATAGTTAATTTGTACAACAACACCATGATCTGTACAAATAGTGACAGTATGGGTCATAATTGTCCAACATGACCAACTCTTATCTTTTGAACCAAAAATTGACCTTATCCTTTCCAAGATTAACTAGTCCGATAATGATCGTGGTGAGAAGCGTCAGATAAATCTGGATCTTAACCTTTAATTTTCTTTTTAGATGTAGAATTTCAGCTAACTAGGTACTGTCTTCTAAATTCTTCTTTTACTTTTTAGACATTGAGGTCAATGTCTCAATTAGGTTGGGAGGAGGAAAATAGTTGATTAGTATCTTATTTTTATTTTTTTCGTCGTGTTGTTTTTGCTTGGTTTTTAGTTAAAAAATTTAAAAAATATATATATTTTGTTTTTGTGTTTTTAACTTGACTAACTAGGTGGAATGGTGTTTGAGATAGCTGTGTAAAGAATTTCCACTCCCGAGACATATCTCAACCTATTTCGTAACATGTTAATTTTTGTTTATTTCCTTTTGAATTATTTAAATTTGTGAATTCTCCATAATACTGACTAAATTGGATCTAAATATGTTCAGTTGACAGGTATTATCAACATGCATGGTAACATACAGACATGAGTTGTAAGTGAAAAGTTTGTAATATTCAGTGCTCTAGTTTATTGGAGGAAACATCTAAAGTTATGGAATAAAAAAAATCAAAAAAATGTGTATATAAATAATTAATCATGCTTTTACTTAGTAACCAGACGTCTTGCCTCAGTAAGCAGAGATTGTTCGCGTCAAACGGTAAAAGCTTGAGTTAATTATAATAAAGTTTCTACTTGGTAACCGGAAATCTTGCCTCAGTAAGTAGAGATTGTTCGCGTCAAACGGTAGAACCTTTAAACATCCGAGATCCGAGTAATTAAGTCCGTAGGGGTGTCTTAACACCTAGTGCCCTAAAGCCAACTGGTTTGGAAGTCACTGGCCCAAAGCTCGCTACATGGATTAAAGATGTTATAAGAAAAAAAATCATTGCTAAAAAGGTGTGAATTCTGATATAACTTTAGAAAAAAAAAATATTACTCTCTTTTCAACTACACTTATGAATATTGTGGGCACAATGATTTGATTAATATCTTGTTGGTTGTGTATATGGAGAATGGTAAAAATAATCGAAGAATTTACTTATTTGGTAATTTAGAAAGAAAGAAAACAATTCTTAACTTGGATAAGATTTTCACTTGTTTAGTCACTAACTTGTTTTGTGTGTTTGATTTACATTTGATTGACGTTTGTGGGTATCGTTGTTGTAAGCCCTCACGAGACTACAAACGAGTCCACTATGGGCACCTAGGGGTTTAAAGGCTTATTGCATACGCTAAATGCAACCGTGATCCCTACAAAGTAACTTAGTTTAATTTTATTTTAAAGTTATTATTGTATTTTATTTTGTTATTTTGCTCGAGGACTAATAATTGTTAGGTTCATGGCTGTGATAAGCAGAAAATATATCAATATTTACCACCATTTTACTTAATATTTTGTATAGTTTCTTGAGTTTTATGAATATTTTGATGTGTTTTGTGATATTTTATAGATAAATAAGATTTCAGGACTCACTGGAATCAAATCTGGGCCAAAACAGCGAAAACGGTAAAAATGACAAAATTGGAACTTCTGCGTCGCGACACGCTGACATAATTATGCTGCCGACACGCGTCATCATGATGTCAGCCTCAATTACTATTCTGCCGACACGCGTCATCTCCATGTCATCACATGTGTCAGCACTTGCTTCATCACCACGTCATCATGACGTCATCACAATAATTCCACCTACCGACACGCGTCATTGCTTACGTCAGCATGACGTCAGTGTCGCGACGCGTAAACCTTCATGCGTCGCGACGCTGAGCCAATAATTATGCCAATAGCCATGTGTCATCATCTCACCAAGGCCGCGTACATGTGTCACGAATCAATGGCGTGTCGCGATGGGCAGACCAAAAATTTACCTATAAATTGAGGCCGAATTCATTTGAAATTTTCATACCTTATTCTGGGGATTTCCTTAAGAATACTAAGAAGATTGTATCTTTTTTGTTTATTTGCAGCTTTCTTGTATTTAATTTTATTTTAAGCAATAGATCTTTCTTTATTTTACTTTAAAGTATGAATAGGTAACTTCCATCTGCTGGGGTGAAAGGTAAAGCTTTTATTATTATAATTTAAATTAATCTCCCCTAGTTATAATATATAAACTATTTTAAAACCTGACTTAATGGGATACCGCATTTATGGTCGGTTGGACTTAATTAAATTGATTTTAACCTGACATAATTGGATACAGCATTTATGGTCGGTTGGAATTAATCGAAAATCTGACTTAATCAGGATACCGCCTATATGGTCGGTTGGTAATGTCATGCAAATTTATATATTATAATAAGGGAGATCTCTAAATTAAAAGTAATAAAAGTGGATCCTCTAACCCCCCAACATTTTATTTTATTGTTATTTTATCATTTAATTTCCAAGTTTAATTTATGTCATTTTCTTTATTTATGTCTTTAATAGTCCTAAATATGTGTTGTAACTAAATACCGTATCAAGGGTTGTGATGAATTCCAATATCACCGGTTTATAAGTTGGTTATTTTATGTTTTGGGTAATATATTGGTTTATTTATTGAGTCATAAGCTTAATATTTCTTGTTAACTGGCCACTAATAAGATTGATTTGGTAAACTTAAAATGAACTTGATGAAGGGATTTTAGGTTTTAGCCTTAGACTCAATAGTTCACGATCTCACCTTGGGGTAGATGTCCTTTAGGTAGATTTCCTTCCAGGATAGACATATACCTGTCGGGCGGGGGTGACCACAATTGGATCTTAAACTTAAAGAATTCAGGTAACTTAAACTTAAGTGTCGGCAACTCAATAATTGTAGCGCGTCGCGACGCAGAGAGTGTGCACGTCCCGACGCAAAATTTCAATTTTGCCCTTTTGTTCCGTTTTTCGCTGTTTTAGCCCTGATTTAATTCTAGTGAGTCCCGAATCTTATTTATCTACAAAATACACAAAACACATCAAAATATTCACAAAACTCAAGAAACTATACAAAATATTAAGTAAAATGAGCGGTAAATATTGATATAGTTTCCTCTTATCACACCCCCAAACCTAACATTTTGCTAGTTATCGAGCAAAATAATAAAATAAGATACAATAAACAACTTTAAAATAAAATTAAACTAAGCCACTTTCGTAAGGATCACAGTTGCATTTAGCGTATGCAACAAGCCTTTAAACCCCTAGGTGTAACTAGTGGACGAGTTGTAGTCTCGTGAGAGCTTACTGCAATGATACCCACAAACGTCAATCAAATGCACACAAAAGCAAAAAAACAAAAGAAACAAAATAAACAAGTTAGTAACTAAACAAATGAAAATCTTATCCATTTAAGAATTGTTTTCTTTCTTTCTAAATTAATAAATAAGTAAATTCTCCGATTATTTTTACCATTCTACATATACACAACCAACAAGATATTAATCAAATCATTGTGCCCACAATATTCATAAGTGTAGTTGAAAAGAGAGTAATATTTTTGTCATAAAGTTATATCAGAATTCACACCTTTTTGGTAATGTATTTTTTTCAATTTTTTTTTATAACATCTTCAATCCATGTAGCGAGCTTTGGGTCAGTGACTCCCAAAGCAGTTGGCTTTAGGGCAGTAGATGTTAAGACACCTCTACAGACATAATTTCTCGGATCTAGGATGTTTAAAGGTTCTACCGTTTGACGCGAACAATCTCTGCTTACTCAGGCAAGACGCCCAGTTACTAAGTAGAAACTTTATTATAATTAGCTCAAGCTTTTACCGTTTGACGTGAAAAATCTATGCTTACTAAGGCAAGACGCACAGTTACTAAGTAAAGTCATGATTAATTATTTATATACACATTTTTTTTTCATTTTTTTTATTCCATCGCTTTCAGATGCTTCCTCCAATAAACTAGAGCACTGAATATTATAAACTTTTCACTTACAACTCATGTCCGTATGTTACCATGCGTGTTGATAATACTTGTCAACTGAGCATATGAAGATCCAATTTAGACAGTATTATGGAGAATTCATAAATTTAAAAAATTCAAAATGAAATAAACAAAAATTAACATGTTACGAAATAGGTCGAGATACGTCTCAGGAGTGGAAATCCCTTACACAGCTATCTCAAACACCATTCCACCTGGTTAGTCAAATTAAAAACAAAATATTTAATTTAATTTTGTTTAAATTTTTGACTAAAAATCAAGAAAAACAACAAAAAAAACAAAAAAACAAGATATTAATCAACTATTCTCCTCCCCCAAACCTAACTGAGACATTGTCCCCAATGTCTAAAAAGAAGAAGAAGAGTTTAGAAGATAGTACCTGGTTAGCTGAAATTCTACATCTAAAAAGAAAATTAAAGGTTAAAATCTAGATTTATCCGACGCTTCTTACCACAATCATTATCAGACCAATTTATCTTGGAAAAGATAGGGTAAATTTATGGTTCGTAGGCTAAAAATTGGTCAATTAAATCATGGGCAGATCTAGCAATGACGAGGATATCTTTCATTGGTTTTGAAAGGAACCCATTTCTCTGGGCATCATCAATAAACACACAAAGAAAGTCATAATCTATCAAAATTAAACAATCCAATTGGTTTCTGGTGTATGTTCAAGTTCGCTCAAGATAGCAATGTAAAAAATTCCCCCATCGTGCCCAAGCCACCTGGCAAAAAAATAAAAGCATCACCACGGTTAATCATTTCAACAAGTCGTTCGGACATATCTGACACGATGCATTCATCTCCGTTTGATGGTCTTATAATATTCGCCTCCGCCAAAGGTTTTGGGATGATTTCCAAAACTTGACTTCCTCATTCCTGTACGACCCTTGAAACATACCCCATTAGTCTAAGATTGCCACCGCCATATACAAGGTGCATATTCCTTTCAGCTATGACTCTACCCAATTCATGTGCTGCATCAACGAATTCTGGCTTAGAACCAGTACAGTACCGTAAAACACACAAATGTATACAACTCGTCTTCTTGAAGTTGCTTCCATTTTTTTTATTTCTTTCTCATATCTAGATGTCTACAAGAGTACAATGACGAGCTTAATTTATAGATCTTGAAAAAGGGTCTCAATTATGTCAAATATATAAAAACCAGCCATATAGATGGTAACAAAGTTTGTCAATAATTAATCCAGATTTAAATTAAATATTAATCAATAGATTATAATTTATATATTATAATATAAGTGAGATTAATCTAAATTATCATATTAAAAACTTCATATTTTACTACAGCAAAAAGAAATTACCTACTCATGCTTTGAATAAAAACACAAATAATTTTTTACTGAAAAAGAAAGAAAATACAAGAAAGCTTAAAAATAAAACATACAAGATACAATCCCCAATTCCTTAATAAGAAACTAAGGAAAGTATGAGAGAAATGAAATGCTATTTATAGGAAAAATTTCTGTCCCGGCGTCGCGACGCTATATCCCTGCGCGGCGCGACGCTACGCTGCCAACTGTAAACATGTGTCACACGAATTGTGAGGCGTCGCGACGCCAAAGGCTCTACGTGTCGTGACGCGATGCACAGAGGATGACGCGTTTCGGCATGGGAAACTTTTGGTGCTGAAAGGGACATCGTTGCGAAACAGAGAACATTGCGCTTCGCGAAGCTTAGTGAAAATTCCAGTTTTGCCCTTTTTGTTCCATATTTATCATTTTAGTCCCGTGTTGATTCCATTAAGTCCCGATATCATATTTATCTGCGAAAAAAACCAAAAACACATCAAAACGTTCACAAAACTCGAGATACCATACACAATATTAAGTTAAAGGGGTGGTAAATATTGATATATTTTCTTCTTATCACACCCCCAAAACTAATATTTTGCTAGTACTCGAGCAAAACAAACAAAACAAAATGAAATAAACAACTAAAATAAAATTAACCTAATGTAACATCCTCATTCCGGGAGAAGTCACCGACATAGAATCGGTCGTACTATTCCCCTGAGCCTCTGACTTCCTAACAATATTATACTTATCTGATGTATAACGCACATATGTGACTGATGCCCAACTCAAACTAATGAATGCATAATGCTTTTCAAACTAAATATTCAAATTCAATATACATTATGACTTTAATAGTGAACATCTATAACTCTACATGCACATTCTTTACTAACAAACTATATGTTACATAATATTTTCTGACACTATCTGAACTCTGACTCGACCTGGCGGACTAAACCCACTAGTGACTTCTATCAGTATCCATTCCCTCGAGCTCGTCTTCCGGAACTACCTGCAAGATAAAACACTTGACGGGGGTTAGATCGTTTGAACGATCTAAGTGAGTGGACGTTTTAAAATGAAAACTGAAACACTATTATGAAAATATTTTGTTCTAAAACCAAAGTTCACTTAGAAAATAACTTTATATGAAAATTATTTTCTTATTTGAAAACTCGGAACTCTTTTATGAAAATCTTGTCTGAAATCTCTTTTGTAAAACTTATATTCTCTGTAAGTCTTTTATAAATCTGCTGTTTCTGAAAATTTCTCTCTGGAAAACTAACTTTGAAATATGTGTTTTAAAACTGTTTCTGAAAATTGGTCTCTGTCTCTGAAAAACCTAACGTATGGGGGCGTTATGTATCGTCGTCCCCCCATACGCCTAACTAGAGCCAGGAATGCAAATCCATGACTTTGGGGTGTTATGTATCGCTATCCCCCAAAGCATGTTACTATTGTCCTTAAAACTAGTGGTCTTGGGGTGTTACGTATCGCCGTCTCCCAAGCCACTACAGTAGAACTGGGGCTGTGGATCTATGCTACCCTCCAAGCTCTGAAACAAGGATCTATGGACATCTGTCATCCCTAGTCCTGAACTAGGATCTGGGAGCGTTATGTATCACCGTCCCCCCAGTCCTCTACATGTACACATGTCATCCGTCAATTCTATATCTGTATCTAGTTACATACCGATGTATGTTTTTCCCCCATGCCTCGAAATCATAAAATCATACTTTGAAAGTATTTTTTTCTCAAACATAACTTAAAACATAATCTTTCATGAAATAACTATAATAAAAATCAACTAACGCCCTAAAGCATAAAATTAAGTCTGATATGTAAAATACATCATAAAAATCAACTTTTAGAGAAGAGTGTCCACTCACGTGTCTTGGAATTTGGCTTGCGTAACTTTACTGTGCCGGAAGAATTGTGGTTCCTGCGATAACGAGGGCAACTTAGTTAGAATACATATCGTAGAATTCTTTTCGAACTATTATCGCTACAAAGGGTTTTTCAACTATTTCATGGAAATTTACGCGTATATATGATGATAAGAAGTCTTTCAGGTGGTCTCTAAAATCCTGAATCGAAATTGAATTTGTAAGAAAAAATATCCTGCAAAATGGTCACGCGTCACGATGCAAAGACTGCGCGTCGCAACTCGACCTGGAGATGGCCGAGACAGAGAGTTACTTTGGTTCGCGTCGCGATGCGCACAAGATAGAATTGAATTAGGGTTTATTTTCCAGGACGTGTCGCGACTCACGGTGATTAGCGTCATGACGTAAGGTCAGTTTTAGGGCCTAAAATTAACCTTACATGTCTAACTTGCTCCAAACACATTTCCTTCACTTCCACACTAATTCTTTTTTCACAAACAACTCTTTAAACTACCACATCCATCCTTTATACTCCAAATACCATTATCTAATCATCCTTTATGTCAAAATCTCTTCTTAAATTCATTACCTAGAATTTTTCTAACCCTTGATCATCTTTCAATAAAACCAATTTTTTTTTTGTTTATTATCTACCTCTATGCAATTTCTAACATGCCAATACAACTACCATAACATCATTTTATTAAAATATCATAACTTAGAATTTGGGTCTAGGTTTTTTATGTATGATTGTTGACCTTATTATGTTTCGAATTTGGAAAAATATTCAACGTGGAAGTTGTAGGTCTCGATCTTAGCTTTCTGGAGATATAAAATTCATAAATATTGGAGTTCTTATGAAACGGTTATGGCCCAAATACCATGGGCTGTCAGTAGTGGAACATAATAAAGTTTCGTATCAGAATTTCGAGGAATTGACTGATTGTCCCCAAAGTCATTTTCATGATTACACAAGTGTTTAAACATAGTTTATATTATATGACACTCATTCCACGATACAACAGTAGTCCAGATTCTCGGTCGTTACGAATTCTCCCCCTTTAAATATGATTCGTCCTCGAATTATTTCCGTGGTGTAACTCGCAGATTTGTGTTGATTCGAGAATATCTTGTGATTATGTTATACTTACCTTCCTTACCTTCCTTTCTACTGCTGCTATACTTATCTTCCTTCTGGGTTTAAAACTCTTGGAAAACTCTTGTCATACTTTAACTATCCTTATGTGTCAGGGAAATCTCATTCCTAAACCTCTAACTATATTCGAATGTCTTTATCTCAATTATCCACATAAATATTGGTTCCAAAATTATATTTTTCGTGGCCTGTCATTCTAGTCATCTTAGTTCCATTCTGATTTAGAGCTTACATCCCTCTTTGTCATGACAATAATACCTTTTATATACCCTAAGGAACTTATGTTACTCCTCATGTTTTAAGTATCCCATGTAGTACTTTATGTTATAACCAATAACTTTCACTTTCCTTTGACCTGTGAATACTTTGGATTCTTCGTCTATTCTATTCAAATGACTTGACAAGATATAACTTATCTTATCATTTATTATCTTATCTAAGTCAACAATTTGACCCTTTCAGTTTTCCACCTTACTAAACCTTTTTTACCAATAATCTTCCTCTTTTGAGTTCTCACATTTACGACTATATATGGGTTTAAAACTTCATAACTCATAACTAATCTTTTCATGTACTCTTATTGTCAATCAATGGCTCCCATACTAGGATGTTACTTCATGGTAGTTTTCTCTGGTGATACTCCTCCTAGACCTAATCTTGTGCATTTTATGCTAGAACTATGTGCTTTTCTGCACTTTTGATTTCTTCATTAGTACAAATATGATTACTGCCTTATATGTTGACTGTTCTTTCTTTTCTTTCTTATACTCTAGAATGCTTCACCTTCTATTATTTCTCAAATCCTATACTGATAAGAGTTGTCTCGATTTCAACAATTTTGGTATTCTTAATTTCATTGACCGTCTCTAAGTTGTACTTAACCTCTCCTTGAGTTATGTTACATATCATCCATCTTTCTCCTTTTTCTTTATACGATAAAGTTTCAGTCTTAACCCAATTCTGAAAAGCTTACTACTGTGTAGCACCACTGAAATTTTTTTTTCTTTTCCTTATACACCTCTATCATTGTTTGTCTGATAGCTCTTTTATTATTGTCCTATCTCAATAGTTTTACTTCTACCTTTCACCTGACATCATTCTTGTCTTCTTTCTTATTCCTAACTATCTGTGGAATTTCTGATTCCTATATACCTGTCTTTTACCTTGAGGGGCATCAACCTTTTTAATTTCTGGTTATGTCTATTATTGGCTCTCTTATATTCCGTTATCGCTTAACTATTATCTTCTTTCTTAATCATCTCATATAAACTATCTTTCCTCTAAACCTTTTTACTTAACACATTTTCTCCTTTTTACCCCATTCTTAAACTAGATCTAGAGACCTTATATTCCAGCCTACTTTACTGTATATTTAGTGCTTCTGGGAATGTCTTGAAGTAAAAACCGAGATCCATTTTTTCCGTTGTTATTTAACGAGGATTGAGAGAGTGAGGGTGGGTCTTGATGTCTTTCTGGTGGTGGCAGTCTCACTGTTTAACCATATAGTTGCTGTACTTACTGTTTATCTATAAGCCTAGAACTTTCATATTTACCGTCATGGGAATATGTACTAAAACTCTTCTATTAGATACTTCTCGAGTTTCCTGCTCCTCTTCACTCTTGATCCTTAATCCGACTATCGGTCATACTTTCTTTAATTATAAACCATCTCTAGAGTCATGCTCTCTAAAAACTCCATTGTCCTACCTCTGTATTTCTTCACATTAGTCTATGTTGCTTGAACGTTTGCAATCATTGCTTACTCTCTGAGTCCTACTATACTTCCTCTATTATTGCTTCTTATAAAGTTTACTCCGCTATTTAGATTTTCTTCTTGTCCCAGTTCTTTGAACTCCTACGTCTCTGCTTCCCCGTAGATTCCATCAACTTGATTGCTAAAGGTATCTCTATTAAATCCTTTGGTTCGGGTGCTATTCTTTTACTAGTTCTTTTACTACAATACGATGAGGCTCTTATAAATTACTTATACCGCATTCACGAGAATTGTCCTATTTGGTTTCTTACTCTCTTGAGTCTTTGTCTCCTTAAGGTTCTCAATTCAATAATGATTCCTATATTTGGCTCGACTCTCCAAGACTTCCGACTATCCTTTATCATGTTTCTTATCTATGCTCTATTAAACTCAATTGTTCGGTTGTCTAACTATCTCGTGATCTATCTATTTTATCTGATGCTCTTCTTCAGTTGTTCAAGTCTTTGCTAAACTCTAAGTTGAAGGGTGAATACTTCATTTCCTTGAAGATCTGGGAAATACGTATTTCTGCTAACTATCCAACTCCAACAATGGTCTGATTAGGTGCCTATATAACTCTCGGGTTGGAACTGTTTGATAGAAGAGTTATCATTTATACTGGCGGAATATGCGTCGACTGGTTTCTGTAGTTCTTGATCAACTATGCTAAGGTTCTTATTTACATTACTGTCTCTTTTCCTTATTGCTTTCCGTAACTCTATTTATTATTTATTTCCATAATTTATTCTTTAACTCCATACTGTGCTTCCAAAGTTATTGGTGGCTTATTCCCATTGACTACTTCATATGTTTCTACTTTTTGGTCTTGCTGTAGATTACAACTACACCTTATAATCTTACTGGTTCATGTTGGAATTATTTACTATCATTAGCATTGGTCTGATCTATGGATTTCCGCGGCTACTACTAACTTGTCTATTTTCACTTGAGTCGGGCTCTATCATTTTTATCTCCTGAAACCTTCTTAATTCTTGTCTAAATGGTCTATCATTTCAGGGCTTTCTGTTTCTTACTTAGGATAAATTCTCATTCAACTTACTTATAGTTATCTTTACTTAGGCTAGTTAGGGTGGAACATAAATCTACATCTTAGTGGGTGTCATTGTCTTTGTTCTAATACTTATATCCTCGTAGAGTTATTACCCATGTAAGACATGTATGAGGTAGACTCCGTCAGGGCTGCTTCTTTGTCTGGTATAGCTGAGGGATGAGAATCTTAGTAAGTTAGATCTTATCGTATATCGATTTCTTTGGTTAAGGTAACTAATCACTCATCTTACATTTTTCATTTTACTAGCTCACGTATCTAGGTTTGGATATCTAGAATTTCTACATTTTTTTGTGATAGCTTGATTTTGCTGGAAACTTCCATGACTAATCCTGAACTTTTACTTCTCTTCATTTTCTAACTATTTTTGCTATTCGGGGAAAAACTTCACTATCGATGAGAGGTACTTATGGCTATTGGGTCTACCTGATTGATTTTTCTAATGAGGAAATGAACCTTAGTAGAAATGAATGAATCTTACTTAGGTTAACATTTTACTCTTATTCAAACTTGCTCTATTCTCCTTAGTGCTAAGGTTTTGTACCTTCTTACTTATCTGTTTCTATATCTTTACCTCTATGTGATTCTGATTGCTTAAACATCTATGTCTTTATCATTTACCTTTCTTTCTAACTTTTTATTTCTCTTTCTATTTCTCTGGGTGGGTATCCTTAGAATTTTACTATCTCATTCTCTCTCTTTACTCTTCCTATCTCTGGCTGCTTAAACAACTATGCATATCTCCTCACTTCTCATAGCTTTCTCTTCCTACTCCATAGGGTAACTTTTCTTAATACCAAATTTTCTGGTTCATAGCTAAATTTGAACTTCTACTAATAGTTCAGGATGATTACAAAAGGCTATTCAAAGAATATAATTGTTTCTAAGGAAATATATTTAAATAGCTCAGGAACTCTTACTAACCTGTCTATAGAACTTTGAGGACGTACTCAAGGATCAGATACTAGAGAGTAGTGCCTCGCAAATGGGTATCCCAGACATACTGCGTATACAAGACCCCACCACTCTGCCCACTGCAGTCACTGACTCCCTATATCATGCTCTGATACCATCTTTGTAACATCCCTATTCCGACAGATGTCACCGGCAGGGAATAGGCCATGTTATCCTCATGAGCCTTGACTTCCTAATAATATTATACTTATCGATGTATAACTCATGCATGAGACCGATGCCCAACTCAAACTCATGAATGCATAATGCTTTTCAAACTAAATATTCAAATTCAATATACATTATGCCTTTAATAATGAACATCTATAACTCTACATGCACATTCTTTACTAACAAACTATATGTTACACAATATTTTCTGACATTGTTTGAACTTTGACTCGACCTGGCGGACTAAACCCACTAGTGACTGCTATCAGTATCCGTCCCCTCGAGCGCGTCCTCCAGAACTACCTGCAAGATAAAACACTGGAAGTGGGTTAGATCATTTGAACGATCAAAGTGAGTAGATGATGAACGAGAAAAATATCTATATTTACCGCCCTTTTGACCTAATATTTTGTATGATTTCTCGAGTTTTATGAATGTTTTAATGTGTTTTTGCGTGTTTTGTAGATAAATAAAGTTTTGGGCCTCAATCAAATCAACTTGAGGCTAAAACAATGAAAACAGACAAAAAAGGTAAAATGGGAAATTTACTGTACACATGTCGCGACGCGGCCTCAATTATTTAACTACTGACATGCGTCATCACCGCATCATTACCGCATTATCACCATGTCATCATGATGTCAGCAAAATTATTGATCTACCGACAGCCGTCATCTACTATAGCGCAATGCGTGCCATGTGTCAACATCTGAACAAATCCGTGTACATGTGTTATCAATCCATGCGTCGCGACATTCTGCGTTGCGACGCGGAAGCCCGAAATTTGCCTATAAATAGCAACTGATTTCATTTTCCAAATGGATACTTTCCTTAAGGTTCTTAATAAGGATTTTATGGATTGTATCTTGTTTGTATATATTAATAGTAATGTATTTTTATTTTTAGTAGTAGTAATAATAGTTTATTTATTTTATCTTTATTTTTATGTTTTTTAGTTAATTTCCGCTGGGGGAATGGTGAAACTTTTATTATGATAATTTAGATTAATCCCCCTTTAATTATAATATATAAATTATCTTAAAACCTGACTTAATTGGATACCGCCTTTATGGTTGGTTGGACTTAATTAAATTAATTTTTACCGGACTTAATTGGATACCGCCTTTATGGTCGGTAGGAATTAATTATCACATGATTTAATCAAGATACCGCCTATATGGTCGGTTGGTAATATAATGCAAATTTATATATTATAATAAAGGAGAATTCTAGATTCGAAATAGTAAAGGTAGATCCCTTAACCCCATCATTTTATTTTTAATCTAGGAAAGTGATGAAGCACAATATTCTCAAGTTTAATAATTGATTTAATTATATTATGTGTGATATTTTGGCTTGTTTATTGAATCTTAAGCTTAATGCTTATTGTTGTCTGATCACCAATACGATTGATATGGTAAATTTAAAATGAACTTTGAAAATGGATTTTATGTTTCAGCCTTATATTAAATAGCTCACGGTCTCACTTTAGGGGAGATTTCCTTCCATGATAGGAATATACCTGTCGGGCGTGGGTAGCCACAATTGAAATTTGAACTTAATAAATTCGGGTAACTTGGTTAACATAGACATATAGTTAATTGGGTTACTTTGAGTGTTTGCATCTGACCATCAGAAGAGACTTATGCATATCGTCGTGTTCCAGGTTAACAACTGAACTATTACACATGTATAAGAGAATCAATTCATCATTAGAATAATATTGTGTGGAATCACAACCCTAGATGTTTGTTTTATTTTTTATTAATTTCTTTTGTTTTATTTTCTATTTTTATTTATTTATTTCTTTAGCAAATCCACATTCAACCAACCAATCAACAATCATTCCATTCTCACCATAATTAGATACCTGTAAATAAATAAAATCAATAATTAATAACAACAGTAGAAATCATGTCCCTGTGGGATCGATATTTTATACTACTTGAGCGATACGTGCGTATGCGTAACATGTGTGTTTTTCACCGATCAAGTTTTTGGCGCCGTTGTCGGGGGCTTATTTTTCTTGCGTTAGGAATTTTGAAGCTATTTACTTTACTTGTATCTAATTTTCTTTATTTTTATTATTTTTAAATTTTTATTTATTTCTTTTTTAGGTGGTTGAAATATGGATCACTATTGGGCGATGGAAACATTAAGAACTTTAAGAGGTGAAGATACACCCCATATCATGGAGCAGCAGTCCGATTTACTGAGGCCTGTTGTCCAGCCCAACTACTATCCATGGATGTCGGAGAGAAATAACACAACAATTGCTCAACAATTTCAGAGATGTGAGATATGTGATGGTAACCACCCAAGCGATCAATGCATGTAAAACTACAATTCAGGTGACAGAACTATCAGAGACCTTCATATAATGAACCAACACATTTCACTGAACCAAATTTTCCATCTTATCCACCATCAACCTATGATCTTAGAGAACCAGAACCATAAGTGGAAAGACAGTTGATGAACATGCTCAAGAAACGGTAAGCTAAACTTGATGTAATGTTTCTGAGTCAAATAAAAACCTTACAGAGGCTGACAAATCA
Organism: Zanthoxylum bungeanum; assembly: GCA_019454045.1. Classification (NCBI taxonomy): domain Eukaryota; kingdom Viridiplantae; phylum Streptophyta; class Magnoliopsida; order Sapindales; family Rutaceae; genus Zanthoxylum; species Zanthoxylum bungeanum. The sequence goes on from SKCR01031891.1 coordinate 84,349, forward strand.
ATTGAGATAATTAATCAACAACCAGAACTACATACCTCACGGAGCAATTTTAGATGACACTGATGAAGCCTTCAAGTACAAAAAGTTTCATAATGACACCTTAACAAGTGAGGAGGCTGAGGTAGAGGTATCAGTTAAGGAGCTCGAGCAAGCAGAATCTCAACTTGATCTAGATCATTCTTCGGTCTCTGAGGAGGAACAAGTAACAAAGCTGTATGTACCAACCACACCAACAAATGAGATGATGAGTGGTAAATGTATCACTATTTCCCACTCATTTGACCTATTATTTTGTATAGTTTCTTGCGTTTTGTGAATATTTTGATGTATTTTATGTTATTTTGTAGATAAATAAAGTTTCAGGACTCTCTAGAGGTGATTTGGGGCCAAAACAGTGAAAAATGGGAAAAAGAGCAAAAATGTAATTTGGCGCATCGCGACGCGCAGCAAGCGTCACGACCGCTAACGTGCACCGGGAGCCTGCTAAAATATGCTGGGACACGTGTCAAAATATGAGAAGTTTGATCTTGCTAATGTGCACCGGATCTTGCTAACGTGCGCCGGATCCTGTTAAAGTACGCCGTGCCACATGTCAACATCACAACCAATTTGCTAACATGCGCACTGCCACGTGTCACCATCACATGCTGCTGAAAATCCACATCACCACGTCAACACAATTATTAAGTTAATCATCCAATCTTCCATGTGTCAGCATTCTATTGGGCCAACAGATTCCTTATCGCAACATCAGCAGATAACAAATCAAAGCATCCAATCATTGAGCGCCACATGGCGGGTCGCGACGCAAAATGGTCACGCGTCGCGACGCGCTTAGGCAAATTTTGCCTATAAATTGAAAACGATTTCATTTCATTTGGTGTGCTTTCCTTTGGGTCTTTATAGGCTTAAAAAGGATTGTATCTATTTTATAAATATTTTTAATATTTAAATTATGTATTTTTACTTTTAATTTTAATTTCAGTATTCTTACTTTCAGTACTTTTACTTTCAGCACTTTTACTTTTAGCACTTTTACTTTTCAGCACTTTTACTTTCAGTACTTTACTTTCAGCACTTTTACTTTCAGTACTTTACTTTCAGCACTTTTAATTTCAATAATTTACTTTCAGTAATTTTAATTATGCATTTTTCCTTTCAGTAATTATTTTTATTTATTTTTATTTATTTCTTTTATGTTAAGTAGTTAATTTACTGCTAGGGAATGGTGAAGCTTTTTACTTTTATAATTTAGATTAATCTCTCTTAATTATAATATATAAACTATTTAAAACCTGACTTAATGAGGATACCACCATATTGGCCGGTTGGTAATTAATTATAAATTTGACTTAATCAGGATACCGCCTAAATGGTCGGTTGGTAATTATCACATAAATTTATATATTATAATAAGGGAGATTTCTAAATTAGAAATAGTAAAGGTAGATTAATCTCACTTAATTTATAATATGTAAATTGTAATTTAATAATATGGATTAAAGGTTGATACCGCCTTAATGGCTGGTTTTATTTATGTAACACAATGTGACACCGCTTATAGGTCGGTTTTTAGGTAACAGATGATTACTGCCTATATGGCTGATTTATGGATAAATAATAACACCACCTTTATGTCTGGTTCAACTTAACTGGGTAATATTGACAATTTACATATTATAATAAGGTGAGATTTCTAAAAGTGGATACCCTAACCCCAGTATTTTATTAGTATTCTAGGGAAGTGATGAAACACAATATTAATAAGCTTAATAATTGATTTAATTATATAATAGGTAATTCCTTAGTTTGTTTATTGAGTCTTAAGCTTAATGCTTTTTGTTGCCTGATCACCAATAAGATTGATATGGTAAACTTAAAATGAACTTGGAAAATGGATTTTAGGTTTCAGCCTTAGATTCAATAAATAATGATCTTCCTTGAGGATAGATAACCATTTAATAGATTTCCTTACATGATAGGAATATACCTGTCGGGCGTGGGTAACCATAATTGGAACTTGAACTTAATGAATTCAGATAACTTGGTTAACATAAGAATATGATTAATTGAGTTATACTGGGTATTTGTGTCTGACTATCAGAAGAGGCTTTTACATAATTTCGTGTTCCAGGTTAGCAGACTGATTTATTACACATATATAAGAGAATCAATTCATCATTTGAATAATATTGTGTGGAATCACAACCCTAGATATTTGTGTATTTTGTTTATTTTCCTAGCATTTTCTTTTGTGTATTTATTTATTTTATTTAGCAAATCCATATTCAAACAACCAATCAAGCAATCATTCCCTTATCCCTTAATTAGATACTTGTAAATAAATAGATTCAATAATTAGTAACAACAGTAGGAATTAAGTCCTCGTAGGATCGATATTTTTATACTACTTGAATGATACGTGCGCTTGCGTTATACACGTGTGATTACTGTAAGTGTTCCTAGAACATTCCAAGATCATCTAAGCGTGATTTGTGTGTGAATAAAATCAAAAGAGTTGTGGAAATACTCACATTGATCGGATGAGTTTCAAAACTTTTATGCATTTCGGTAGAAGCTCCAAGCCTTCTTGAGTGTTTCCAACACTTGGGTGAGTTTCCCTATCACCTTGATTCACTCCTTTAAGTGCTAGCATGAACAAAAATGAAAGAAAAATTTCCTCCAAGAGAAGCTTTATGTTCGGCAAAATGGAAGAGAGAAGAGGAGATGATGAATAGTGATGTGTTACAACTTCTAAAGTTTGTCACTTTAAATAATAAGTTGAGTGTTGGTATTTGGTTGAGTGAAATAAAAGCAATCCAAGACTTTATTCTCAACCAACTACCAAATTCCATCAAGTGTCAAACACTTTGATGTAAGTTGGTGGGCCCCATTTCAAATTCTAAATTTAAGTCGGACAATCCAACACGCAACTTCGCTAGGGCCCGGGTTCACTTAATTCCGAATTAAGCGAATTACCGTTGCGACTTAATTAAATCAAATTTAATTAAATAATAACGCCTCACAATATTATTATGTAAGTCGCTTACGAATTAATTCTAAATTAATTCATTCGCTTGAATTAAATTCTAATTTTAATTCCGCTTTGAAATCCGATTTCATTTAATATATCTAATATATTATTTTAGCCCAATTAAATAAATTAAATAGTAAAATCTAATTTCACTATTAAATTTACTTTACCGTTTAATTATAAATTAATCGCGTTCTCTCTTCTCGACGAATTTAATCCGAGATAAATTCTAGACGCAATTAATCCCAGATTAATTCTTTCTCTTTTAATTTATCCCAGATTAATTCTTTCTCTTTTAATTTATCCCAGATTAATTTATTGCCGTAATTAATCCAGATTAAATTTCTCTCTCATAATTAATCCCAGATTAATTTTCTGTTCGAGTCAAATCTCAACGGTGAATCTTCGGGAAGCGACCCAAGAGATCCCTGGATATGTTGGCAGTAAATACGATCATCGGACTATCCGAATACGTGCGTACCCGGTACTACGTTCTCACCGATTTACAAGACATGGTTGGCTTCTAGCAAAGCACCATGCCTACCCAATTCTCTAGAAATATTCTTTAAGGAATATATAATCTTTGTCAGGCGTAGTATAGGTAGTATTGCGTATTACGATCCAGTATCAGATGTCACATGCAAGGCGTAGGGCTGGAATTGTGTCTGCCCCGTACGAAGCATATATCGGATCACTAGCAACTAGTCTCTATAATCGGATAATCATGACCTTGTAATATTATCCCGATAGCTGCAGCATACAAGAGTACCAGTTCCGTATCCTGCGTGATCATCATCTCTATATGACTGAAGTGATACTTCCATCTTGACATTGTGGGAACACATAAACTGGGCGACGCTGTCTGTCCCGGGCTCGCGGCCCGGTTGGGAGTACGGAGTAGTCCGCGGGGGACTAAACCGGAGAATAATGGAGTCGCCACCCGGTGTGAACCGGGAAAATAGTTTAAGGCCGCACTCACCCCTTGCAAGGGAAGACCTCAAAACGTTGGGTTCGGAATGGTCCCTTACTTATGCCACTTGTAATAAAATGATTTGTGCCATAATTCAACCAAGCCTAAGAAACATTTATTTCCAAGGATAATTTACTCCTAAGTTCGCATGCATACATCAAAAGTTCATCTAGGTTCACCTGTAACACATTTTCATATTTGTATACAACCTATTTTCATATAATCTATGTCCCAATTTGCATGCATAAAGATAAATACAGCTAGCATATAATGTCATAAGCACATCACATTCGATCATGGGCATGCCAGTAGATAATAATTGTATAATCACGCATGAAAGCAAATTGGAGTAACGACAAGCATATAACTTCATGAACATGTTGAAAGGATGAATGCGGAAGCATAATTAGGTAACTATCGTGCAAACATGCATCATGGAAACAAACATGTAACCTTGTGAACACAATGAATATCTAAGTGCGAGAACATGAGTAATCAAAAAGGGAAATGACAAAATGAGTAACCATTCTTGAGATGTGATGGAAGATGACCTGTTTACCGTGGGCGTTCATGCGGCGTTCGTATCCGCGTTCGAACAGTAAACAGAAGGTTCGCGTTCAAGTAGCGTTCATAAAAGCGTTCGAACGGAAATGAAACAGAATGCTCACGTTCGTATGGCGTTCAGAAACGCGTTCGAACGGAAATGAGCCCTGATGCATGATAAGGAAAAATACATGCGCGTTCGAGTTGCGTTCGTAAACGCGTTCAAACGAGCTGAGACAGAAAACATGTGTTCGTGCGGTGTTCTGAAATGCGTTCAACGGGGTCACAGCAATGACCTCCGAAATGCAGTAAACAACATGGCACATACATGAACGGATGAATAGATGACACCTAATAAATAATGATAGGCTAAAAGGCGCGGCAAAGCATCGTGGTAAAGGATTTTAACCTCTCAAAATAGAGGACCTTTAATCGTACTTACTAAGCCCATGCGCAAACAACACAATACTTATATAAAAAAGTGAAGACAATGATATTGGACTTCGAGTATCCGATTGAACATATTTCACATCCAATCGAATAGACATTATCCGGCGCGGCAAAGCATCGTGGTAAAGGATTTTAACCTCTCAAACTAGAGGACCTTTAATCGCACTTACTAAGCCCATACGCTAATAACACGATGCATATAAGAAATAAAGACAACAATATCGGACTTCGTATACCCGATTGAACATATCTCACATTCAACCGAATATACATCATCCGGCGCGGCAAAGCATCATGGTAAATGATTTTAACCTCTCAAAATAGAGGACCTTTAATCGCGCTTACTAAGCCCATGCGCTTTATCTCATCATTACATAAACCAATAACATGCAGAAATCAAGTAGCGAATAGTAAACAAATCATAACAACATAAAACGAAATATGCACCGTTTACTCAAGTGGTACATGAAGTTGTATCCTGAGTACAGATTATACTACCGTCCATTCGGAATCGGCTATGAAATTTATGTCCGGGTTTCCATCCTATATATCACAAGAGGCGACACATTTTCCATTTTATTCAAAGCCACAACATGCATCCACAAACGACTCTCATGTGAATGAAACAGTAAAAAAATTAATGACAATAAATAGAAAAAGTGCCCTCAGGTCTAACCTTTTTAATCACCTCTCGGATGTACTGTACACGATCATCGGAAGGGCTAACACTCCGCAACTCATTCGGTTCACTGGTTCACTGCTCTCGTTCATTGTCTCAATGTTTTGAGTCATCGTTCTCCCTGTTTTCTGCTATTTTTACTGTATTTCGCTGTTCTTTCGGGGACGTTTTCTGGTCACTACGTTTACTGTATTTAGGCTACTGTTCTTGGTGTATTTGGGGACTGTTTTGGTGAGGTAAAAGGGGCTATTCAGGATGTGTTTTGGTCAAGGCAATGAGGGTTCTTTGGTTTGTGATTTTCGGTTATTGAGAGTAAGGATAGTTGTGTCAATGAGCTTGGGTGTGTCTTGTGTGAATGAACTAGGAGTTTTCTATGTGAATGAGCTAGGGTGTCAATGCCTTGCAGAATGTTTGTGGTTTGTCTCCATGTGCTAGGGGGGCGGAAGTGTCTTGGTTTTGGGTTTCTTTTATAATCAAAGAGCTAGGGTTTCTCCTTGTTTGAAAAGGAAGGAATCAATTGGTGTCTCACAAGAAAGTCTAATATTTGATTGGGGGACATGTCTTGGCTAGATTAGGAATATGATATATTTAATTTGTTTTGTTTAAGCATATAATATTTGTTGATTGATTTAATTAGGCATGATTTTATTTGATATTTATTTTAATTTGGTATGTGATTTTTAGATTTTATTTAATTTCACCATGTGTTAAATATGTGTTTTATTAATTTGGATGTGTTTTATGGGCTTTGGTGGGCTAATTGGGCTTGGGTGTGAGGCTGGCAGCAAAACCATAAATACCGACACCGTTCAAACACCTCTTCGAACGCTACACGAACGCCCGTAATCTACATGATGTTCGAACGAACGCAGCACGAACGAAAACAGTGAACTTGTGAAATGAATCTGATGACATACTTGTTCTGAATTTCCCCTTCCGACGTCCGTTTCCCGCGACTTCCGTGGCATAAAAGGTTGTGTATCCAAATGAGACTCATCATAGGGACTTATATGCAAAAAGTGCAGTGCCTACAGTCACCCCCACTTTGATGGGACTTGTGTAATGTGTATTAGTGACAATCCTATCAAAGTTATGCAATGCATTTTCACTTACCTGGCTCGCCAGCTGCCACTTGACTTGCCTGTTGTGCTGAGATGCTTTGACCTTTGGGCTTTGTTCCCGAATTGCATTGAGAGAGAGCTTTATTCCGCTGAGCTTATTCCCGAGCTGTTTCGAAAGTGGGCTTTATTCCTCTAGGCTTTGTTTCCGAACTGCTTTGAAAGTTGGCTTTATTCCTCTAGGCTTTGTTCCCGAACTGCTTTGAAAGTGGGCTTTATTCCCCTGGGCCTTGTTCCCGAACTGCTTTGAAAGTGGGCTTTATTCACCTATGCTTTGTTCCCGAACTACTTTGAAACTGGGCTTTATTCCCCTTGGCCTTGTTCCCGAACTGCTTTGAAAGTGGGATTTATTCCCCTAGGCTTTGTTCCCGAGCTATGTTAAGATAGAGCTTTATTCTATTGGGCTTTGTTCCCGAACTGCTTTGAAAGTGGGCTTTATTCCTCTAGGCTTTATTCCTGAACTGTGTTAAGATTGGGCTTTATTCCCCTGGGCCTTGTTCCCGAACCATTTTGAAAGTGGGCTTTATTCCTCTAGGCTTTATTCCCGAACTGTGTTAAGATTGGGCTTTATTCCCCTGGGCCTTGTTCCCGAACCGTTTTGAAAATGGGCTTTATTCCTCTAGGCTTTATTCCCGAACTGTGTTAAGATTGGGCTTTATTCCCCTGGGCCTTGTTCCCGAACCGTTTTTAAAGTGGGCTTTATTCCTCTAAGATTTATTCCTTGATTGTATTGACTGAGGGCTTTGTTCCCGAACTTTACTGATTGAAGGCTTTATTCCCTAGGCCTTGTTCCCGAATTATGTTGACTGTGGGTTTTATTCTCGAACTGTGTTGAATGTGGGCTTTATTCCTTGACTGTATTGACTGTGGGCTTTGTTCCCGAACTGTACTGAATGTGGGCTTTATCCCCGATTTGAGCTGACTGTGGGCATTGTTCCTGAATTGCACTGAATGTGGGCTTTGCCCTCAAACTGATGTTGATGCTAATGTGGACCCGCCCCCAGAGTGCCATACCCAAAACTCAAACTCAAATGGGCCTCAACCCTGGGATTATTACCCGAATCCGATACTGTGCTTTTCACCATTTCTGATTAGCTTGTTCTTTGCCGCTTTCTCTTTTCTTCTTCAAAACCTGCGAATACAAAACAAACACAAAACGAATGCCAAAATGTGTTACGTGTATGCATGCATGCATGGTGTGCTCCATTTTGGAGTGCCATTTTCGGCATTTGCTGTGTGTGCTCCATTTTGGAGTGCCATTTTCGGCATTTGTTGTGTGTGCTCCATTTCTGAACCGTGCTATCCGATAATGTAGCTCATTTTTGAGCCGTTACTTGATGAGGTGGTCTTTGCCGCTACAATCATGCGAATATAAAACAAAAATTGTATGTATATGATATGTATGCATGTATGTATGGATGCATGATGCTGATGTGGGCCTCGCCCCCAAACCGATACCGATGTGGGTCTCGCCCCTAAACTGACACTGATGTGGGCCTCACCCCCAAACTGATGCGGATGTGGGCCTCCCCCCTAAACTGTTACTGATGTGGGCCTCGACCCTCGGGACTCATCCCCAAACCGATACTGATGTGGGCCTTGGCCCTGGGACTCATCCCTAAACTGATACTAATGTAGGCCTTGGCCCTGGGACTCATCCCCAAACTGATGCTGATGTGGGCCTCGGCCTTGGGACTCATCCCCAAACTGATGCTGATGTGGGTCTCGGCCGAAACTGATACTGATATGGGCCTCGCCCCAGCTGATACTGATGTGGGCCTTGCCCCCAGACGGATACTGATATGGGCCTCGCCCCCAGACTGATACTGATATGGGCCTCACCCCAAACTGATACTGATATGGCCTCGCCCCAAACTGATACTGATGTGGGCCTCGGCCCCAGACTGATACTGCTGATATGGGTCTCGCCCCCAGACTGATACTGATATGGGCCTCACCCATAGACTGATACTGATATGGGTCTCACCCCCAGACTGATACTGATATGGGCCTCGCCCCAGACTGATACTGATATGGGTCTCGCCCTTGTAATTTATTCCTAAAGACTGCTGACATTGTACTGTTGCTGCTTCTGGTTGGCTTGCATTTGACTCTTTCTCTTTTTCTCCTTTGAAACCTTTTATCACAAAACAGAACAAACATAAAAAGGATGCAAATATGTTACGTGTATGCATGCATGCATGATTGAGTTTCCTATCCCGTTGGGTTAGGTCTTCCGCCGGTACTCTTGGTGGCTGCTCGGTCTTTTGACAAGTCTGCCCTCTTCCCTAACCAACGGGTATCTATGATGGCTTTCAAGAAAAAAAGGGGGTTAACATGGTGCATGAGGTGCAAGAGATGCATGCGATACAAGAAATATATCAACTCTTTAAAATTTTCACACAAATCGGCCCATCATCATTTTAGAAGCTTTTGGGCTAACTGTCATAGGAGTGAACTCGTCCCAGTTTAAATGGCCCAATAAGTTCACATCTCATGGCAAGAAGTCCAACCGTATCCAAATGATAATGTTCCTAAACACAAACATATAATGGCCCATTGGCGTTTTAGAAGCTTTTGGCCCAATCATCATAAGATATGTTCTTGTCCCAGTTTAAATGGCCCAACAAGCCCATACCTCACGACAAAAGGTCCGAATGGATCCAAACGACCATGTTCCCAAACACAATCACAAGTAAATAATTCTTATTAGTTCTACGACTAAGGTTCACATGCGGCTTTACGGGGGTGTGGACAAAGGCTCTCACTGACGAAGGATTACCCACAACTAGGTCTCCCCACTCAAGGGTTCGAGCGACCAAGTGAGCGCACCTTTTTTATACCTTACAGTACGTGCCAACGAGTTATGGTGTGTGACTGACTGTCATATGGATTTCCCATTGTAGATTCCCCAGAGGGAGGGTGGAGCGAGGCTCTCTTAAGTACCCTAGCCTCTTAGGCTCTTATCGCTTGGTGACAGGAATAAACAACGGGTCCACCAAATTAGTCCATCACAATAGGCTACGAGTAAATGATTATCTAAGTGCCTTCACAGCTTTTCCTCATAGAAAGGTAGTGAATGAAGGAAGACACCAAACCATTACCCAGCCTTAAAAGTGCCTTTGATTAAACCCCTTTTAACCCACAGTAGACACAGTTAATTAAAGCACAAATCATAATATTACAAGACATTATTTCGGGGCTGATTCTCTATCCCAGGGGAGTCGCCAGACTGTGGGAACACAAAAACTGAGCGACGCTGTCTGTCCTGGGCTCGCGGCCCGATTGGGAGTACGGAGTAGCCCGCGGGGGCTAAACCGGAGAATAATGGAGTCGCTACCCGGTGTGAACCGGAGGGAAAAATAGTTTAAGGCCGCACTCACCCCTCGCAAGGGAAGACCTCAAACCGTTGGGTTCAGAATGGTCCCTTACTTATGCCACTTGTAATAAAATGATTGTGCAATAATTCAACCAAGCCTAAGCAACATTTATTCCAAGGATAATTTACTCCTAAGTTCGCATGCATACATCAAAAGTTCATCTAGGTTCACCTGTAACACATTTTCATATTTGCATACAACCTATTTGCATATAATCTATGTCCCAATTTGTATGCATAAAGATAAATACAACTAGCATACAATGTCATAAGCATATCACATTCGATCATGAGCATGTCAGTAGATAATAATTGTATAATCATGCATGAAAGCAAATTGGAGTAACGACAAGCATATAACTTCATGAACATATTGAAAGGATGAATGCGGAAGCATAATTAGGTAACTACCGTGCAAACATGCATCATGGAAACGAACATGTAACCTTGTGAACACAATGAATGACTAAGTGCGAGAACATGAGTAATCAAAAAGGAAAATGACAAAATGAGTAACCATGCTTGAGATGTGATGGAAGATGACCTGTTTACCATGGGCGTTCGTGCGGCATTCGTATCCGTGTTCGAACGGTAAATAGAAGGTTCACGTTCGAGTAGCGTTCATAAAAGCGTTCGAACGGAAATGAAACAGAATGCTCACGTTCGTATGGCGTTCGGAAACGCATTCGAACGGAAATGAGACCTGATGCATGATAAGGCAAAATGCATGCGCGTTCGAGTTACGTTCGTAAACGCGTTCGAATGAGCTGAGACAGAAAACATGCGTTCATGCGGTGTTCTGAAATGCGTTCAACGGGGTCACAACAGTGACCACCGAAATGCAGTAAACAACATGACACATACATGAACGGATGAATAGATGACACCTAATAAATAATGATGGGCTAAAAGGCGCAGCAAAGTATCGTGGTAAAGGATTTTAACCTCTCAAAATAGAGGACCTTTAATCGTACTTACTAAGCCCATGCGCAAACAACACAATACTTATATAAAAAAAGTGAAGACAATGATATCGGACTTCGTGTATCCGATTGAACATATTTCACATCCAATCGAATAGACATTATCCGACACGGCAAAGCATCGTGGTAAAGGATTTTAACCTCTCAAATTAGAGGACCTTTAATTGCACTTACTAAGCCCATACGCTAATAACACGATGCATATAAGAAATAAAGACAACAATATCGAATTTCGTATACCCGATTGAACATATCTCTAATTCAACCGAATATACATCATCCGGCGCGACAAAGCATCATGGTAAAGGATTTTAACCTCTCAAAAAGAGGACCTTTAATCGCACTTACTAAGCCCATGCGCTTTATCTCATCATTACATAACCAATAACATGCAGAAATCAAGTAGCGAATAGAAACAAATCATAACAACAATAAAACGAAATATGCGTCGTTTACTCAAGTGGTACGTGGAGTTGGTATCCCGAGTACAGATCATAGTACTGTCCGTCCATTCGGAATTGGCTATGAAATTTATGTCCGGGTTTCCATCCTATATACCACAAGAGGCGACACATTTTCCATTTTATTCAAAGCCACAACATGCATCCACAAACGACTCACATGTGAATGAAACAATAAAAAAACGAATGACAATAAATAGAAAAAGTGCCCTCAGGTCTAAACTTTTTAATCACCTCTCGGATGTACGGTACACGATCGTCGGAAGGGCTAACACTCCGCAACTCCTCCAGTTCACTGGTTCACTGCTCTCGTTCGTTGTCTCACTGTTTTGAGTCATCATTCTCCCTGTTTTACTACTGTTTTTACTTTATTTTGCTATTCTTTCGGTGACATTTTCTGGTCACTACGTTTACTGTATTTAGGCTACTGTTCTTGGTGTATTTGGGGACTGTTTTGGTGAGGTAAAGGGGGCTATTCGGGATGTGTTTTGGTCAAGGTAATGGGGGGTTCTTTGGTTTGTGATTTTCTGTTATTGAGAGTGAGAGAGAGTTGTGTCAATGAGCTTAGGTGTTTCTTGTGTGAATGAATAGGAGTTTTCTGTGTGAATGAGCTAGGGTGTCAATGCCTTGCAGAATGTTTGTGGTTTGTCTCCATGTGCTAGGGGGGGGGGCGGAAGTGTCTTGGTTTTGGGTTTCTTTTATAGGCAAAGAGCTAGGGTTTCTCCTTGTTTGAAAAGGAAGGAATCAATTGGTGTCTCACAAGGAAAGTCTAATATTTGATTGGGGGACATGTCTTGAATAGATTAGGAATATGATATATTTAATTTGTTTTGTTTAGGCATATAATATTTGTTGATTGATTTTAATTAGGCATGATTTTATTTGATATTTATTTTTATTTGGTATGTGATTTTTAGATTTTATTTAATTTCACCATGTGTTAATATGTGTTTTATTAATTTGGATGTGTTTTATGGGCTTTGGTGGGCTAATTGGGCTTGGGTGTGAGGCTGGTAACAAAACCAGAAATACCAACACCGTTCGAACACCTTTTCGAACGCTACACGAACGCCCGCAATCTACTTGACGTTCGAACGAACAACGAACTTAGCACGAACGAAAATAGTGAACTTGTGAAATGAATCTGATGACATACTTGTTTTGAATTTCCCCTTCCGACGTCCATTTCCCGCGACTTCCGTGACATAAAAGGTAGTGTCTCCAAATGAGACTTATCATAGGGACTTATATGCAAAAAGTGCAGTGCCTACATACATCACACCCAATACACTAAGATTCTCAATATACCCAGAAGAGGCATACACAGAACCTGTTAAAGCCCCGGACGACCAAAACCAAAGTATACTGATTGTCGCAAGTATTAGCGATGCAAGTCTCAGGTTAAGACCAAATACACCTACCCTGATTCGGATTCCCATAGACACATAGTCATACTACCAATGGGATTCCGAGGGGTCTATCCAGAGCGAAGCTGTTTCCGTACCATTTGCAAACAGAACCTAATATCACACTTGCATAAGTATCCAATATTTAAATATATGACAACTATGCCGTTAAGCTTCCATAACGCGCACAAGTGTAATACTAGCCTATTCCGCATTATCGATGTCCAGTCTCGATAATACTATGACTAGAGATATTTAATGATTAAACCTTACGTGGATTAATACTGTCTCATTTCTTATTAATCTGGTACTAATCGTATGGACTTTTATCATTTATATATCCCGGTAATCCATTTACAAATGATAAAAGAGCAATTTCCTTTGTCACATAGTTAATTTGTACAACAACGCCATGTTCTGTACAAATAGTGATGCTATGGGTCATAATTATCCAATAATCTCCCACTTGACCTATAACCAATCACTCAAATGTCTAACACCTGACTATGTACGGGTTGCTCAAATTTCTGCTGAGTAAAACTTTCGTCAGCGGATTTTCAAGGTTATCATCTGATGCAATTTATTCGATCATCACATCGCCATAATGTATGATCGAACGAATCAGAAGAATTAGTCAAAGTACATACTTGGATCATTGATGAGACCGTGGTTCCTTAGCCTGTGCTGTCGCCTAGCTCAGCTGCTAACAGAACTACTCCTAATCCAATTAGGATTATATATATCTAAAATACTTCTATTGCTGCCTCAGCTGCAGCAATGTTCCGCTCTTGTTGTTTATTCGGCAACAATATCTTGCTTGGAAGATTTCCAGCTCACTGTTCCTTTATTCAAACCATATATGTACCCTTATTGTGACTTACAGTCGTTTTCATCGGTTTGGAAACTTACAGTGGTTAACCTAGTTACCTCAAGTTCTCCTTTCCCTATATTTTAAGAACGCATCCTTAGTTCGTCTAAGATACTTAAGGATGTTCTTAACATCAATCCAGTGACCATCACCTGGATTGGCCTGATTGTGACTCCATATGCTCTAAAGCATATGAGACACCAGGTCACGTACATAATAAAACGAATGAACACTGAGGGAGTGTCAGCAACTTTTAGATCTATCCCAGTAGATCTTATTCCTAGAATAAAGCCTGCTTCTCCCAGGTATTCTATGGAGAATTTTAATGAAAGCCAAACTTTCACCGATTATAGCATAGGAATGTTATTGCTAAGAATCAATACATCATCAACTTATAGGACATTCATTGTCAGTGCGCTTCCACTAACCTTCTTATATACACAGGAATCATATTCGTTTTGAATGAAATCATATACCATTATGATCTCATCAAAATGTTGGTTCCAAGAACACAATGCTTGCTTCAATCCATAAATGGATCGATTTAACTTGCAAACCTTGTTTGCATGTTTTGGCACGATAAAACCGTCAGGATGTTGTAAACATCCTCCAAAAGGTTTCCGTTAAGGAAAATGGTTTTGACGTCCTTGTGCCATATTTCATAAATGAAACATGCGACATTAGCAAGCATTATCCAAATGGATTTAATCATGTCAACATGTGAAAAAATTTCATCGTAGTCGACACTATGTCGTTGATGATACCCTTCTGTACAAGCCTAGCTGTGTGTAAATTAGTATGTTGCAATCCATGTATGTCTTCCTTGAAGACTCATTTAGTACTAATAGGCACAATGCCTTCTAGTACATCAACCAGTGTCCAAACTTGGTTGTTATACATGAATCCATTTCGGATATCATGGCACTTGCCATAAGTGGAGTCGATACCTTGTATCACTTCCTCATACGTAGCTGGTTCACCTTCCTCAATAAGATTAATATCTACATGAGGTGAGATCAGTAACCCATACCTTCCAGGTTGTTCTCTGATTCTCTCCGACCTACGTGGTTCTTGTGTATTCGAAGATTATTGATACAGTTTCATCCCTGATGAACTGTTGGTGTTCCATGAGGACTCGGTGCCTGGAATAGTTACTCCGATTTTCATCGAGTTTTACTTTCCTCCCACTGATCACTGCATATAGGAATTCCTCTTAGGAAAGCCGTATGAAGAGAAATAATTATATTGTTCTCTTGTGAGTTGTATAAGTACTATACTTTGGTTTCCCTAGGACAACCTACAAATAGGCACTTATCTAATTTGGGTTCTATTTTGGTACCATCCAAACATTTAGCGTATGCCCAGCATCCCAAATCTTCAGGAATGAGAAACCCGGTTTTTCCTGTTCATATCTAATATGAAGTCTGTCTAACAGAATTTCATGGAACCTTATTCAAAATAAGTATTGCACTATTTAATGTGTATCATCAGAAGGAAATTGGTAGCTCATAATGACTCATCATTAACCTTACCATGTCCAACAAAGTTCGGTTTCTCTGTTCGGACGCACCGTCAAATTGAGGTGTCCAAGGAGGAGTCCAATGTGAAAGAATACCATACTCTTTCAAGTTATCTTGAAACTTATATGTTTAAGTATTTTCCACTACGGTCCAACCGCAATTTATTAATACTTTTACCGGTCTGTTTCCTTACTTCGTGTCGAAACTCTTTGAATATATCAAAAGTTTCCGATTTGTGTGTCATAACATACACATAACCATAACACGATGCAACATCCGTAAAGGTTATGAATTACTCATAACAACCTCTAGCCTAGCTAGACATGAGCCCATATACGTCACCATGAACGAGGGATAATAGCTCGGTGGCAATTGCACTTTTACCTAGTAAAAGGTGTTTTAGGCACTTTGCCTAATGAACTAGATTCGTAGACTTCATTTGAATTAGAATAAAACCCGTCCTATTATCCACTCTTCGAAAGTGTGGATATACGAGTCTTGTTAATGTGTCCCAGACAACAATTCCACTTATAAGTCTCAACAGATTTATTCAGTTTGAGCTTTTGTTTGTCATATTATATGTTTGAGATTCATTTATATTCTAAATATAAATAAATATTGTTATTCACATCTAATGTGCTTATCTCAATTCATCTTTATAAACAAAACACTTAGTGTTCTAGAATATAAAGGTATACCGCAACGGGTTAAACTAGATACATAGATAATGTTCTTACTCAAACTAGATACATTATAACAATCTCCTAATTTAAGTACATGCCCAAAGGGCAGTTCCAAAACTTAGGTTTCAACGGCCAAACCAATGACTCATGTCTTATTTTCGACTCATAGGTCGATCTCATCTGAAGTCAGTATCCTGCTCATCCGCAGATCCCGCACATCAGTACATATGTATGTTCCACATCCAGTATCAGAAATCCAAATTTTAAACTAGTAGTGGTCATGTTTATAACAAACATTCTTGAAGTCGGAGCCTTGCCCGCCTTCACTTCCTTCATGTCTGCTTTGTCCATACGGCAGTCACGCATCCAGTGACCCCGTTTGCCACAGTTTAGGTAGACATCTTGGGATATGTCATTTGTCTTCCTAGAAGACTGTGACGATTTTGCCTTTGCCCCCTTTTAGAAGCTCTGGCTCTGCCTCCTTGAGCATAGCCATCAACTCTCCAAGATTTTTCTCTTGGTTCTTAACGAACTTGCCCCAGCTTTCAGGCACAGACTGTAAGATCAAATCTTTGGAAGTCTCGGCCTCGTAGGTAATTGACCGACGTAATCACACACGTATAACGCAAGCGCACGTATCGTTCAAGTAGTATAAAAAGTATCGATCCCACGAGGACTTAAAACCTTTTTGTTATTAATTTATGGGGCCAACTGATTACCAGTATCTAACAGGTTGTTTGATTGATTGATTTGAAATGACGATGATTCTAAATTTAAAACAAGTAAAAAAATTGCTTTTAAAAGTAGGTTGAGAAAAATCCAAATTTATAAAAAACTATCCAGGGTTGTGATTAATTCCAATATTATTTAGAAGATGAAGTGGTTATCTTAAAGTTGGGTAATATATTGATTTATTAACCTGGAACACTAATTTATGTAAAAGCCTCTTCCGATGGTCAATTTCAAATACCTAGTATAATCCAATTGAACCATATGTCTATGTCAACCAAATTACCTAGATTCATTAAGATTAAGTTCCAATTATGGCTACCCCGCCCGACAGGTATATTCCTATCCTGTAAGGAAATCTATTAAAAGGGTTATCTATCCTCAAGGAAGATCGTGGGTTATTGAGTCTAAGGTCTTAAACTTAAAATCCCTATGTCTAGTTCATTTTAAGTTTACCTAATCAATTTTATTAATGGCCATTTAATAAAAAGCATTAAGATTAAGACTCAATAAATAAATCTTTAAATTACCCAACCTATAATCTAACCCCTTATAAACCGGTTATATTGAAATTCATCACAACCCTAGATACTAACTTAGTTACAATACATAGTTATGGCTAATGAAAACTTAAAAGACATAAAATAAAAATGCTAAAAAGTAACTGCGAGAAAGTAAAAGCGGGAAAGTAAATGAAAATAAACTGCCAAGATAAAAGGAATTACTTTTACTAATTACTAACTTAGATATCTCCCTTAGTATAACATAATCACTTGTGAGATTAAAACCAACCGACCATATAGGCGGTACCCTGATTAAGTCAAGTTAAGTCCGACCAGCCATAAGGCGGTAAAATTTGTCCATGAACCTGCCATGTAGGCGATAAAGAAATAACCAGCCATAAAGCGGAACCAAAATTAAATTACCAACCGACCAATCTGGGGGATCCTTGCTTAGTCAGGTTTAACAGTTTAAATTAAATAGCCCACCGACCAATATAGCGGTATTCCTTTTTAAGTCAAATTTTAGAATAGTGAAATGTTGTGTCTAAGGGAGATTAATCTAAGATAGTAACAGTAAAAGAATTACCTTTCACCTCGGCAGAGGGAAGTTACCTCCTCATGGTTGAAAAATAAAAACTGAAAAAGTAAAGAAAGGAAAGTGTTATGCGTAAAGTAAATTACGGAAAGTAAAACTGAAAAGTAAGAAAAGAAAGTGCGAAATTGAAAATTAATTACTGAAAACTAAAATAAACAAACTAGATACAATCTTTTTATTTTTTCATTAAGGATTTCAAAGAAGAAAGTATGAATTTTACAAATGAAATGGCTTGGTATTTATAGGCAAAATTTTGCCACCATCAAATCATCAATCAATTTCTCCACAAATCCATTATTAATTTCTCCACTAATTACTCCACCAAATCCATAAGCTCCACTAATTTCTTATCTTGTTTGGTGGTGATTTGATATTTTTATTTATTATTTATTAATTAATATTTTGCTTTGAAAATGATTGATAATGACTTTTAATAATTACACTCCACACACTTCTGGATGGTTCATCCATTTCGGTCATGAAATCATCAGAATTTGAAAATATGTTCTCTTTCCAAGTTGTAGATCTTTGAGTCTTCTTTAATCTGGAACTTGAATCAGCTCAATCCGATATCTGAGTAAACAGTTATGCCCAAAATACGACAGATGCGCAAAACTGGAATTCCAAAACTGCACTTCGTCAAAAACACCCTTTCAAGTTTCCAATCTCCAAAATTAATATATCAAGTCCAATAATTGCCCTTATTTGATCCACATTTCGTCCTAAATGATTTCATTGAGTCCCGATATTATTTTATCTGCAAAATAAAATAAAACATATCAAAACGTTCATCAAACCGAGAAACTAAACAAAATATTAAGTAAAAGGGGCGGTAAATATTGATAATTTCCGCTCATCAGTAATGCCCAGCTAACCTAGCTGTTCGTTGGCAGCAATCATCTAGTGTTCAACAGACGTACCTTCTAACATACGCGAGCGAAAGAGCTTCTTTTGCAATTCATACTTCTAAGATCTAAGGTTAGATCTATGAAGATCCTTTAATTTAAACATCATGGTATAATGATCTAATCCTTAGTTCTGACGACGGAATTAAAAAGTCATTGCAGCAAGCATAACAGATTGAGCACTAAATTATCATCACCATGAGTCTTCCAAAGCTCATGCTCCACTATTTGCTCAACTCCGGGCTCAAGCCCGAGATGTCACTCTGTCAAATAAAGTAACTTCTCGGCTTCTAGGACTATCCTGAGGTTCTATTCCCAATCTAAAAATTAAAGCCGCTTAAAGACATTTTCACCCAGGATTATGTTTAAAACGCTAATCTTTCAGTTATCTTGATTCCAATAGTCCAATTATCCAATCAATGATTTCGGGTACAATCGAATATAATGATTACTATAGTCTAACTATATAATCAACTACTATTGATTGGTTACATTCAAATGTATTGATTACTATAATCCAATTATATAACCAACTACAAATGAAGTAGTTTTAATACAGTCCAACTGTTCAATAACAATTGAATATTAGTCCAACTAATACATTTATATTTAAATAATTAATGACGAAAAATGAAATGAGCGCGTATTGGCAAGTATCTAAACGAAATTGCAAATTTAATACTTGCCTCCCTCTATTTTTCGGCGAGCCTCTAACCCTCTGTGGAGTACTCGGGAAACCTAGTTTCCTTGTGGGCTAGGATCCCATTAAATAACACACAACCTTGACTTTGGCCACAAGTTGTACGAAACTTAACTAGGTAGATCTCTAAGATCAATTAGATCCCATCTAATTCCTATATCCAGTAGGTGGACCTCCAAGTCTGAAACATATATCCGATATATCCAATATATTCCATAACCTTTTTCCTCTGAATCAATTAAGCCTTGGATTTGGCTCAACAAGCTTAATGAAACCAGTTAAGCGTGACCCATTGACAGTGGGAAAGCTTCGTAATCGAGGCCGATGAACAAGAAGTGACCTTGACTTTGGTCAACAAATCACAATTTGCCCAAGGCATACGATATGGAACAAAGCATTCATGGTTCAAACATATCCGCGATGGACAAAGGTCTTGAATTTGGCCAACAAACCAATGCCAATCTTGGATCTTGAGAGAGAATCACTCAATGAAAGGAAAAACGCTTAATATGAAATGAGGGTTTTTTTTGTCGTAATTTGGCAACCAATTTATTATCTTTAATTAGGTCTCATCATACACCCTTAAGCATGCATTCTAAAAGCATAATAAGGTGTGATAAAATTAATAATGATATGCAGATGGATATACAACAAATTGTTCATAGAATAAATCTCTCCATTTCCTCTCTCCCGCTATCACTATTCATACTTCTACCCAATTACATAATACTTCTAAAGAAACCTCATTTATATTGAGGGGAATTGGTGAGAAGGGAAATACAATGAGAAAATAGGTAATAGGCTGGACACGCATGTCCAATTTAATAAATTCTAAATTTATTACAACAATTTTCAAAATTGCCCTCACCCTTCTAATATCCATCTAATATACATTATTCAAACATACATCCAAGTATTCACACAAAGCATGTTATTCAATCAATCTAATCCAATTAATTAATCTTTGATTAATGACCATCCAATGTTCAAACGACGATTTGATTTGTGCGAGTCCAACTCGTTTAAGAATAAATACTCAAAGTACGTATTCTTGAATTATATCGAACTACAATTTCAAATCCAATTTAAATTATATTCAATACTAATTCATATTTAATTCCAAATTAAATAATTACACTTTTAATAGTGCCTTTTAGACTTGGATTCCAAATCCAATCTTTATGGGTCTCAAAGGCCCAATTAGTATCCAATACTATTCAATTAAAGTCCAATGGGCTTTTAATTAATTCATTACGCATGAGCTTTGGAAATTATGGGTCAAACCCAAGATGCCAAGGCCCAATCAGGAATCACCCTATGCCAAAAATCAATTTAGGCCCATTAGGCCCAATTAAAATTTTAAAGGCCCAATTATCATATTTGTACTTTATGGAAATGGTTTTAGGCCCAATTGGATCCAACCAATTATCCTAAACCAAACTTGGCCCAACCAAGCCCATTAAGCCCAAATATAATAAATTAAATTAACTCATTATTCCAAATTACAATTTAGGTAAATTATGCTCCAAGCCAAAAATCCCAAATTTAAAGTCATGAACCCTAGATTTTCAAATCAAACTTAGGAGGCTATGATACCATTGTAAGTGTTCCTAGAACATTCCAAGATCATCTAAGAGTGATTTTTGTGTGAATAAAATCAAAAGAGTTGTGGAAATACTCACTTTGATCGGATGAGTTTCAAAACTTTTATGCATTTTGGTAGAAGCTCCAAGCCTTCTTGAGTGTTTCCAACACTTGGGTGAGTTTCCCTATCACCTTGATTCACTCCTTTAAGTGCTAGCTTGAACAAAAATGAAAGAAAAATTTCCACCAGGAGAAGCTTTATGTTCGGCAAAATGGAAGAGAGAAAAAAGAGATGATGAATAGTGATGTGTTACAACTTCTAAAGTTTGTCACTTTAAATAATAAGTTGAGTGTTGGTATTTGGTTGAGTGAAATAAAAGCAATCCAAGACTTTATTCTCAACCAACTACCAAATTCCATCAAGTGTCAAACACTTGATGTAAGTTGGTGGGCCCCATTTCAAATTCTAAATTTAAGTCGGACAATCCAACACGCAACTTCGCTCGGGCTCGGGTTCACCTAATTCCGAATTAAGAGAATTACTGTTGCGACTTAATTAAATCAAATTTAATTAAATAATAATGTCTCACAATATTATTATGTAAGTCGCTTACGAATTAATTCTAAATTAATTCGTTCGCTTGAATAAAAATCTAATTAACCCTAGATATTTGTGTATTTTGTTTATTTTCCTAGCATTTTCTTTTGTGTATTTATTATTTTATTTAGCAAATCCACATTCAAACAACCAATCAAGCAATCATTCCCTTCTCTCTTAATTAGATACTTGTAAATAAATAGATTCAATAATTAGTAACAACAGTAGGAATTAAGTCCTCGTGGGATCGATATTTTTATACTACTTGAATGATACGTGCGCTTGCGTTATACACGTGTGATTACTGTAAGTGTTCCTAGAACATTCCAAGATCATCTAAGCGTGATTTGTGTGTGAATAAAATCAAAAGAGTTGTGGAAATACTCACATTGATCAGATGAGTTTCAAAACATTTATGCATTTCGGTAGAAGCTCCAAGCCTTCTTGAGTGTTTCCAACACTTGGGTGAGTTTCCCTATCACCTTGATTCACTCCTTTAAGTGCTAGCTTGTACAAAAATGAAAGAAAAATTTCCTCCAAGAGAAGCTTTATGTTCGGCAAAATGGAAGAGAGAAAAGGAGATGATGAATAGTGATGTGTTACAACTTCTAAAGTTTGTCACTTTAAATAATAAGTTGAGTGTTGGTATTTGGTTGAGTGAAATAAAAGCAATCCAAGACTTTATTCTCAACCAACTACCAAATTCCATCAAGTGTCAAACACTTTGATGTAAGTTGGTGGGCCCCATTTCAAATTCTAAATTTAAGTCGGACAATCCAACACGCAACTTCGCTCGGGCCCGAGTTCACCTAATTCCGAATTAAGCGAATTACCGTTGCGACTTAATTAAATCCAATTTAATTAAATAATAATGCCTCGCAATATTATTATGTAAGTCGCTTACGAATTAATTCTAAATTAATTCGTTCGCTTGAATTAAGATCTAATTTTAATTCCGCTTTTAAATCCGATTCATTTAATATATCTAATATACTATTTTAGCCCAATTAAAAAAAAATAGTAAGATCTAATTTCACTATAAATTTACTTTACCGTTTAATTATAAATTAATCGCGTTCTCTCTTCTCGAAGAATTTAATCCCAGATAAATTCTAGACGCAATTAATCCAGATTAATTCTTTCTCTTTTAATTAATCCCAGATTAATTTATTGCCGTAATTAATCCCAGATTAATTTTCTCTCTCAAAATTAATCCCAGATTAATTTTCTGTTCGAATCAAAATCTCAACGGTGAATCTTTGGGAAGCGACCCAAGAGATCCCTCGATATGTTGGCAGTAAATACGGTCATCGGACTATCCGAATACGTGCATACCCGGTATCACGTTCTCACCGATTTACAAGACATGGTTGGCTTATAGCAAAACACCATGCCTACCCAATTCTCCAGAAATATTCTTTAAAGGAATATGTAATATTTGTCAGGCGTAGTATATGTAGTATTGCGTATTACGATCCAGTATCAGATGTCACATGCAATGCCTAGGGCTGGAATTGTGTCTGCCCCTTACGAAACATATATCGGATCACTAGCAACTAGTCTCTATAATCGGAAAATCATGAACTTGTCATTTTATCCCGATAGCTGCAGCATACACGAGTACCAGTTCCGTATCCTGCGTGATTATCATCTCCATATGACTGAAGTGATACTTCCATCTTGACATCGCACCCAAAACACTACGATTCTCAATATACCAAGAAGAGGCGTACACAGAACATGTTAAAAGCCCCAGACGACCAAAACCAAAGTATACTGATTGTCGCAAGTATTAGCGATGCAAGTCTCAGGTTAAGACCAAATACACCTACCATGATTCAGATTCCCATAGAAACATAGTCATACTACCAATGGGATTCCGAGGGGTCTATCCAGAGCGAAGTTGTTTCCGTACCATCGGCAAACAGAACCTCCTATCACACTTGCATAAGTATCCAATACTTAAATATATGAGAACTATACCGTTAAACTTCCATAACGCGCACAAGTGTAATACTATCATATTCCACATTATCGATGTCCAGTCTCGATAATACTACGACTAGAGATATTTAATGATTAAACTTTACGTGAATTAATACTGTCGCATTTCTTATTAATCCGGTACTAATCATATGGACTTTTATCTTTTATATATCCCGGTAATCCAGTTACAAATGATAAAAGAGCAATTTCCTTTGTCATATAGTTAATTTGTACAACAACGTCATGTTTTGTACAAATAGTGATGCTATTGGTCATAATTATCCAATAATTACGCACCAGTCATGATGATGAAACTCTACATCCTCAAAATGAAGATCTTGTAACATGCATTGCATAGATGACAGATGAAGAGTTAAACGAGGAATTGTTAAAATACATTTGTGACGAAAAGATGGAAAAAGATGCAGAGTAAAAACAGGAGCAAGTGTCTCACCACATTTTTTTTTGAAGAAACCATGAAGAAATAAAGAAAAATCAAGAAAAAAAGGCTAAGGATTTAGGAGATTTAAGGTAATTCTTCAAAACCCTAAGCTTGAAAATTTAGTTTCTTGTTTCTTGATGATTTAGAAAGGTTATATGGTTCCTTCAATTCTGAAAAATTGGGGCTTTTGATTGTGGATGATGAATTGGAAGTGTTGATGCATGTGTGAAGTAGTTTTGGATGATATTAGTGTAATAATTGTCCAATTTGTTCATTTGATGACATGTTGACATTCTAAAGTGTTATGACCACTCTTTTAATGCCTAGAATTATTCTTGGGTGATTCATGTGTGGTGACTTTGATTGGTGTTGAAATTAATTTGATTAATGTTGAAAAATTGGATTTAAAGCATGAAATTGGTAATTTCGAATTCTGGATCAGATTTGAGTAAATTGTAAATTATGTGATGAATTTGATGTCATATGAATGTTTTGGATGGTGTTTTGGGTGTTGGAAAAATTGCCGGAAAGTGTTTCGGAGTTGAAATAAATGAAAACGGTGAAAAATGACGTTACCGGGTGACTTTTGAGCCAACCGGGTGACGGCTGTCCAAACAGTGAGTTGTCACTATTTGGGAAGCCCATGAACTGCCCTAAACACTATTGGGCTGACCTGGGCAGTCTCCATAAGTGCGGGTGGTCGGTTAGGTCAAAAACGTGTTTTGCGTCATTTTACGAAAAAATATTTTTCGTAAAAGTTTCGCGACGTTTCATATATATTTATATCACTATTTGATAATGAATAAATAGGTTTAGGTGAAATATGAATAAATTATTCATATTAGATATTGAATAATTTATTCGTTAATTTGAAAAAGTTTTAAATTACGATTTCGCCCAAACCGCGCTTCCGCTGCGCCTTTCGCCCCAAAACCCCAACAGTTCAAACATTCCAGAATCTCCACATCTAATTCATTATATGACATATTGTTGATGCGTGCTTCAAGTTTGTCGGTTAAAGATTGCATTACATCTGTGTTCTAGATGACACTATCTACCATGTCAAGTCTAAAGCATTTCTCCCCTCCTTCATCACTTGGAAATTTCATGGCTTTAAACAAACGTTGAACATTACCTCGTAGTATTATCGAGATTGGACATTGATAATGCGGAATAGACTAGTATGCACTTGTGCGCGTTGTGGGAGCATAATGGCATAGTTGTCATATATTTAAGTATTGGATACTTATGCAAGTGTGATAGGAGGTTGTGTTTACCGATGGTACAGAAACAGCTTCGCTCTGGATAGACCCCTCGGAATTCCATTGGTAGTATGACTATGTGTTTATGGAAGTCCGAATCAGGGTAGATGTATTTGGTCGAGACTTACATCGCTAATGCTTGCGACAATCAATATACTTTGGTTTTGGTCGTCCAGGGCTTTAACAGGTTCTGTGTACGCCTCTTCTGGGTATATTGAGAATCGTAGTGTATTGGTGTGATGTCAAGATGGAAGTATCACTTCAGTCATATGGAGATTATGGTCACGTAGGATAAGGAAATAATACTCTTGTATGCTGCAGCTATCGGGATAATATGACTAGGTCATGTTTATCCGATTTTAGAGACTAGTTACTAGAGATCTGATATGTGCTTCGTACGGGGCAGACACAATTCCAGCCCCAGGCCTAGCGCGTGACATCTGATACTGGATCGCAATACGGAATTTTTACGTATACTACGCCTGATACAGATTATATATTCCATTAAGAATATTTCTGGAGAATTGGGTAGGCACGTGTTTTGCTAGAAACCAACCATGTCTTGTAAATCGGTAAAAATGTAGTACTAGGTACGCACGTGTTCCTATAGTTCGACGATCATATTTACTGCCAACATATCCAGGGATCTCATGGTCGCTTCCCGAAGATTCACCGATGACGTATGACTCGAACATAATTAATCTAGGATTAATTATAAGAGAGAGAAAATTAATCAAGGATAATTGCAGAGATATTTTATCTGAGATAAAATACTATTTGAAGAGAGAGAACGATTAATTTGGAATTAATCGATAAAATAATATATTTGATATATTATACGAAATTAGATTTTGACGCGGAATTAAAATTAGATTTTATTCGGGCGAACGAGTTAATTTAGAGTTAATTCGCTAGCGACGTGAATAGTAATTTGCTAGGCATAATTATTTAATTAAATTTGATTTAATTACGTCGCAACGGAAAATTCGTTAATTCGGAATTAGCGAACCCGAGCCCGGGGATGTGTTGCGAGCCCACTCGGATTTTGAATCAAGTGGGGCCCACATGTCATATCAAGTCACGTCACTTGTCTATCACATCACCCTTTTGGTTGATGGAAGTTGATGTGATTTTGATAGGTTGCTTGTTTCTTACACAAGTATCTTTTCATTGATGTGATTATGACTTGTACCATTTTTGGAATGTGGGAAATGGTATTTGATTTTTGAAATCAAAACAACACAAAACAACTTCATCTTCTCTCCCTCTCCCACACGGTAATTGTGCCATTTTTCTCTCAATTCTCTCATTGGTCGAGAGTTAAAAGGAGCAAATGGAAGATTTGTTGCAAATATTCATGGTGCTAGCACATCCTAGGAGTCATTCAAATGTTGATAGGGAAACCCATCTATGAGCATGGAATCAACACTTAAAGCTTAGAGCTTGAAGATCAACACAAGAAGCACAACAAAGGGCTTGGCCGAAACTTCAAGGAAGAAATTTTTGTGTTCAACGCATCGCAAAGCCGATCAAACTGAGTATTTCCGCTACTTTACTTTGTTGTATTCGCACATTTCATTGTTTAATTGATCTTGGTTTGACCTAGAAAACCCAAACAATGGTATCAGAGCGGTTATTAAGCATGAAATTGAATTAGGGTAAAATTTGGGTAAATTTGATAGCATGATTTGATAAAATTGATTGATTGAGTATGCTTGAATGATGATAACTTAGAGTTATGCATGATCAATTTCATGGAAATTGAATTGAATTATTTTTTCCCCAAACTATTTGGCTTGGCCGAATTGATAATATGCCCTAAAGTCATGGTAATTTTGTTTTTTGATCATTGGATGAGTTGAAAGACATGTGATAAATTGATTTAGGATTTAATTGGATTAAAATCGAAATCGGATTTATAAAACCCTAAAATGCTGTGAGCAATATAGCATGAAATGAGATGATTTTTGATTCAATAATGTTGGACATGTGTTGATGATGATTAGCATGATTAATTAAGTAAATTGATATTTCGGAAATGTTAATTTAGATAATTAATTGATGTAATATACTTTAATTAATTAAATTATGAAATTTAGAATTTTAGAATTTGATTAATTGGGCTAAATTTGGAATTGGGCTTTTAAAGTTGTATTTGGGCTTATTGGGCTTGGTTGGGCCAAGTTTGGTTTAGGTTAATTGGTTGGATCCAATTGGGCCTAAAACCATTTCCATAAAGTTCAAATATAATAAAATGGGCCTTTAATATTTTAATTGGGCCTAATGGGCCTAAATTGATTTTTGGCAAAGGGTGATTCCTTATTGGGCTTTGGTTGCCAAAGTCTATGCCTTATAAATTAATTGAAAGCCCATTGGACTTTAATTAAATTGACATTGGATGTTAAATTGGGCTTTGAGACCCGTTAAGATTAGATTTAGAATCTAAGTCGCAAAGGCTCATTAATAAAGTGTAATTATTTAATTTGGAATTAAATAAAGAATTAGTATTGAATACAAATTAAATTGGATTTAATATTGTAGTTTAATATAATTCAAGAATTCGTACTTTGAGTACTTATTCTTAAACGAGTCAGACTCGCGGAAATCAAATCGTTGTTTGAACATGGATGGTCATTAATTTCAGATTAATTATTGGATTATATTGATTGATAACATGCTTTGTGTGAATACATGGATGTGATGTATGAATAATGTATATCAGATGGATATTAGATGGGTGAGGGCAATTTTGGAAATTGTTGTAATAAATTTAAAATTTATTAAATTGGACCTGCGTGTCTAGCCTATTACCTCTTGATTCTTTGTATTTCTCTCTCACCTATTCCTCTCAATGTAAATGAGGTTTCTTTAGAAGTGTTATGTAATTGGGTAGAAGAAGATTTGTGCTAGCGGGAGAGAGGAAAGGGAGAGATTTGTTCTAGGAACAAAATATTTTAAATATCCATCCACATATCATTATTAATTTATTTAGACCTAATCAAAGATAATTAATTGGTTGTCAATTACGCGAAAAAAACCTCAACAAATATTAAGCGTTTTTCCTTCCATTGAGTGATTCATTCTCAAGATCCAGATTGGCACTGGTTTGTTGGCCTAAGTCAAGACCTTTGTCCATCGCGGATGTGTTTGAATCATGAAGGCTTTGTTCCATATCGCATGTCTTGTCCAAGTTGTGATTTGTTGGCCAAAGTCAAGATCACTTCTTGTCCATCGACATCGATTACGAAGCTTTCCAAAGTCAATGGGTCCCGCTTAACTGGAATCATTAAGCTTGTTGTGCCAAAGCCAAGGCTTAGTTGATTCAGAGGAAAAAGGTTAGGGAATATATTGGATATATTGGCATATATTAGATATATGTTTCGGACTTGGATGTCCACCTACTGGATCTAGGAATTGGATGAGATCCAATTGATCTTAGAGATCTACCTAGTTAAATATCATACAACTTGTTGGCCAAAGTCAAGGTTGTGTGTTATTTAACGGGATCCTAGCCCACTAGGAAACTAGGTTTCCCGAGTACTCAACAGAGGGTTAGAGGCTCGCCGAAAAATAGTGGGAGGCAAGTATTAAATTTGCAATTCGTTTAGATACTTTCCAATACGCGCTCATTTCAATTTTTTGTCATTACTTAAATATATATTAGTTGGACTAATATTTAATCGTTGTTTTAATTAAACAGTTGGATTGTATTCAAACTATTTCAATTTATAGTTGATTATATAATTGGATTATAGTAATCAATATATTTGAATTTAACCAATCAAATTATAGTTGATTATATAGTTAGACTATAATAATCATTATATTCTATAGTACCCGAAATCGTTGATTGGATAGTTGGACTATTGAAATCAAGATAACTGAAAGATTAGCGTTTGGAACATAATCCTGGGTGAGAATGTCTTTAAACGGCTTTAATTTTCAGAATGGGAATAAAACCTCAGGATAGTCTTGAGAACTGATGAGTTACTTTATTTGATAGAGAAACATCTTGAGCCTAAGCCCGAAGTTGAGCAAATAGTAGAACATAATCTTTGGAAGATTCATGTGATGATAACTTTAGTGCTCAATCCTTTATGCTAGATGCAATGACACTTTAATTTCGTTGTCAAAATTAAGGATTAAAGATCTTCATAGATTTATTTTTATATCTTAGAAGTACAAATTGCAAAAGAAGCTCTTATGCTCACGTATGTCAGTGGGTACATCTGTCGAGCACTAGGTGTCACAGATGATTGTTGACATCGATCAGCTAGGTTAGCTGGGCATTACCTACGTGGCCGAGACTACCAAAGATTTGATCTTATAGTCTCTACCTGATAGCTGGGGCAAGTTCATTATGAACCAAGAGAAAACTTTTGGAGAGTTAATGGCTATGCTCTAAGAGGCAGAGCCAGAGCTTCTAAAAGGGGCAAAGGCAAAATCATCACAGTCTTCTGGGAAGACAAATGACATATCCCAAATGTCTGCCTAAACTGTGGCAAACGGGGTCACTGGAAGCGTGACTGCCGTATGGACAAGGCAGACATGAAGGAAGTGAAGAGGGGAAAGGCTCCGGCTTCAAATATGTTTGTCATAAACATGTTCACTGCTAGTTTTAAAATTGGATTTTTGATACTAGATGTGGTACATAAATATGTATTGATGTGCAGAATCTGCTGATTAGCAGGAGACTGACTTTAGTTTAGATCAACTTGCGAGTCAGAAACGGGACGAGAGTCGCTGTTTTAACCGTAGAAACCTAAGTTTAGGAACTACCATTCGGGTATGTACTTAAATTATAATGTACCTAGTTTGATTAGAAACATTATCTCTATATCAAAGTTTAACCTGTTGCGGGTATACCTTTATATTCTAGAACACTAAAGTGTTTTATTTTATAAAGTTGATATTGAGATAAGCACATTAGATGTGAATAACAGTATTTATATTTAGAATATAAATGAATCTTAAACGTATGACATGACAAACAAATAGCTCAAACTGAATTAATCAGTTGAGACTTATTTGTGGCATTGTTGTCAGGGACACAATAAACAAGACTCGTATATCCACACTTTCGAAGAGTGGGTACTAGGACATATTTGATTCTATTAAAATAATGTCTATGAATCTAGTTTATTGGCAATGTGCCTAAAACATCTTTTACTTGGTAAAAGTATAAGTGCCACCGATCTGTTATCCCTCGTTCATAGTGACATAAGTGGGCCCATGTCTAGCTAGGCTACAGGTGGATATGAACACTTCGTAACCTTTATGGATGTAGCATCGTGTTATGGTTATGTGTTTCTTGTGAAACATAAATCAGAAACTTTTGATAAATTCAAAGAGTTTCGACACGAAGTAAACAGACAGATCGGCTAAATTATAAAACCGTCACGGTTAGACCGTGGTGGAAAATACTTAAATAATAAGTTTCTCAACTATTTGAAAACGTATAGCATTCTTTCATAGTGGACTCCTCCCGGAAAACCTCAATTGAGCGGTGTGTCGAAACGGAGAAACCGAATTTTGTTGGACATGATAAGGTTAATTATGAGTTGCTCTGAGCTACCATTTTCCTTCAAGGGATATGCATAAAACAGTGCAAAACTTATTTTGAATAAGGTTCCATAAAAATCTGTTTGACATACTTCATATTAGATATGAACAGGAAAGAAACTAGGTTTTCTCATTCCAGAAGATTTGGGAATGCTAGGCATATGTTTGGATGATACCAAACTAGAACCCAAATCAGATAAGTGCCTAATTTGTGGTTATCCTAGGGATACCAAAGTATAGGACTTATATAACTCACAAGTGAACAATGTAATTGTTGCTCTCCATGCGGTTTTCCTAAAAGAAATACCTATATGCAGTGGTAAATGGGAGGAAAGTAAGACTCGATGAAAATAAGAGTAATACTGTTCAAGGCACCGATTCCTTAATGGAACATAAACAGTTCATTAGGGATGAAACTGTACCACAATCTTCGAATACACAAGAACCACGTAAGTTGGAGAGAGTCATAAAACAACCTGAGAGGTATGGGTTTCTGATCTCACCTCATGAAGATGACAATCTTATTGAGGACTTGTATCGACTCCCTATTATGGGAAAGTGCCATGATGTCCGAAATGGATGCCATGTATACCAACTATGTTTAGACAATGGTTGATGTACCAGAAGGCATTGTGCCTATTGGTACAATATGAGTCTTCAAGGAAGACATACATGGATGGCAACATACAAACGTACAAAGCTAGGTTTGTAGCGAAAAGGTATCATTATCAACATTGTGTCGATTACGACGAAACCTTTTACTCGTTGCCATGGTTAAATCCATTTGGATAATGCTTGCTGATGCTGCATGTTTCATTTATGAAATATGGCAGCTGAACGTCAAAACCGTTTTTCTTAAACGGAAACCTTTTGGAGGATGTTTACAATATCCTGACGGTTTTGTCGTACCAAAACGAGCAAACAAGGTTGCAAGTTAAATCGATCCGTTTATGGATTGAAGCAAGCATTGCGTTCTTGGAACTAGCGTTTTGATGTAATCATAATAGTATATGATTTAATTCAAAACGAAAACGATTCTTGTGTATATAAGGAGGTTAGTGGGAGCGCACTAATAATGATTGTCCTATATAATGATGACATATCATTTCTTGGAAATGACATTCCCATAATACAATCGGTGAAAGCTTGGCTTTCATGAAAATTCTCCATAGAATACTTAGGAGAGTCAACTTTTATTATAAGAATAAAGATCTACTGGGATAGATCTAAAGGTTGTTGGCACTCTCCGAGAAATCGTACATTAAAAATATGTACGTGACCTGATGTCTCATATGATTTGACCATATGGAGTCACAATCAGGCCAATCCAAGTGATAGTCACTGGATTGATGTTAAGAACATCCTTAAGTATCTTAGAAGAAATAAAGATGCTTTCTTAAGCTATGGAGAATGAGAACTTGAAGTGACTGGGTTCACCGTTGCAAGTTTCCAAACCGACTGTAAGTCACAATAAGGGTACTATATAATTTGAATAATGGAACAGTGAGCTGGAAATCTTCCAAGCAAGATATTGTTGCCGAATAAACAACAAAAGCGGAATATTGCTGCAGATGAGGCAGCAATAGAAACGTTTTAGATCTATAATAATCCTAATTGGATTAGGAGTAGTTCTGTTAGCAGCTGAGCTAGGTTACAGCACAGGCTAAAGAATTAATGGTCTCATCAACGATCCAAGAATATACTTCAATATTTCATCTGATTTGTCGAATCATACATCGTGGCGATGTGATGATCGAATAAATCGCATCAGATGATAACCTTACAAATCCGCTGACGAGAGCAGTTTCTCAGCAGAAGTTTGAGCGACCCGTACATAGTTCAGATGTAGGACACTTGAATGATTGGCTATAGGCCAAGTGAGAGATTTTTGGACAATTATGACCCTTAGCATCACTATTTGTACAGAACATGGTGTTGTTGTACAAATTAACTATGTGACAAAGGAAATTGCTCTTTTATCATTTGTAATTGGATTACTGAGATATATAAATGATAAAAGTCCATATGATTAGTACTGAATTAATAAGATATAAGACAATATTAATCCACTAAGGTTTAATAATTAAAATATCCCTAGTCGTAGTATTATCGAGATTGGACATCGATAATACGGAATAGACTAGTATTGCACTTGTGCGCGTTGTGGGAGCATAACGACATAGTTCTAATATATTTAATTATTGTATACTTATGCAAGTGTGATATGAGGTTGTGTTTACCGATGGTACGGAAACAGTTTCACTATGGATAGACCCCTCAGAATTCCATTGGTAGTATGACTATGTGTCTCTGGAAGTCCGAATCCGGGTAGGTGTCTTTGGTCTTAACCTGAGACTTACATCGCTAATGCTTGCAATAATCAATATACTTTGGTTTTGGTCATCCAGGGCTTTAACAGGTTGTGTTTACGCCTCTTCTGGGTATATTGAGAATCATAGTATATTGGGTGTGATGTCAAGATGGAAGTATCACTTCAGTCATATGGAGATGATGGTCACGTAAGATAAGGAACTGATACTCTTGTATGTTGCAGCTATCGGATAATATGACTAGGTAATGTTTATCCGATTCTAGAGACTAGTTACCAGAGATCCGATATGTGCTTCGTATGGGGCATACACAGTTCCATCCTCAGGCCTAGCACGTGACATCTAATACTGGATTGCAATACGCAATACTATGTATACTACGCCTGATACATATTATATATTCCATTAAGAATATTTCTGGAGAATTGGGTAGGCACGGTGCTTTGCTAGAAGCCAACCATGTCTTGTAAATCGGTAAAAACGTAGTACTAGGTACGTACGTGTTCGGATAGTCCGACGACCAGATTTACTGCCAACATATCCAAGGATCTCATGGGTCGCTTCCCGAAGATTCACCGATGACGTATGACTCGAACATAATTAATCTAGGATTAATTATAAGAGAGAGAAAATTAATCTAGGATTAATTGCGGAGATATTTTATCTGGGATAAAATACTATTTGAAGAGAGAGAACGATTAATTTGGAATTAATCAATAAAATAATATATTTGATACATTATACAAAATTAGATTTCGACGCGGAATTAAAATTAGGTTTTAATTCGTGTGAACGATTTAATTTAGAATTAATTCGCTAGCGACGTGAATTGTAATTTTGCTAGGCATAATTATTTAATTAAATTTGATTTAATTACGTCGCAACGGAAAATTCGTTAATTCAAAATTAGCGAACCCGAGCCCGGGATGTGTTGCGGGTCCACTCGGATTTTGAATCAAGTGGGGCCCACATGTCACATCAAGTCATGTCACTTATCTATCGCATCACCCTTTTGGTTGATGGAAGTTGATGTGATTTTGATAAGTTTATTGTTTCTTACACAAGCATCTTTTCATTGATGTGATTATGACTTGTACCATTTTTGGAAAGTGGGAAATGGTATTTGATTTTTGAAATCAAAACAACACAAAAACCACTTCATCTTCTCTCCCTCTCCCTCACGGCAATTGTGCCATTTTTCTCTCAAATTCTCTCATTGGCCGAGAGTTAAAAAGATCAAATGGAAGATTTGTTGCAAATTTTTCATGGTTCTAGCACATCCTAGGAGTCATTCAAAGGTGATAGGGAAACCCATCTATGAGCATGGAATCAACACTTAAAGCTTAGAGCTTGAAGATCAACACAAGGAGCACAACAAAGGGCTTGGCCGAAACTTCAAGGAAGAAATTTTTTATGTTCAACGCATTGCAAAGCCGATCAAAGTGAGTATTTCCGCTACTTTACTTTATTGTATTCGCACATTTCATTGCTTAATTGATCTTGATTTGACCTAGAAAACCCAAACAGTCCCTACCTAGAAGTATTATTTTCATGCAAAGTTGGGATGATTCTTCCATCCTGGGTTATAGGTATTGGAGTAGAAACTGTTTCCTTGTCTGTTGAAGTTGCTGACATAGTTCACAGACTCATCATGTGGGTTGTAAGATTCTGCCTCTGGCCCTCCTCCATATGGCGCACTTGTAGATCCAATATTGTTCACAGCTTGCATTCTAAGAATCTCTAAGCATCTGCAGATTTGATCTAACTTGGCATTTACAGCTGTGTTGGCTCCTACTTCGTGGATTCCTACTACTCGATGAGACATACTCCTCTCTGTCGGCTACAAGGAGTTATTGTTAGCCATTTTTTCAATCAAATCTCAAGCTTGATTTTCTCATTTCCCCATTAATGCATCTCCAGCAGTGGCATCTACTGTGGTCTTCATCAACCTAGTAAGCCCATTGTAGAACGTTTGGACTTGCAGCCACTTTACAATCTTATGGTGGGGGCATTTTCGGACCAATTCCTTATATCTTTCCCATGCCTCACAAAGGGATTCTGAGTCGTGCTGCATAAAGGATATGATGTTGTTTCTTAAATTCGTTGTTCTGGCTGAGGGAAAGTATTTTACAAGGAACTTGGTAGCAAGGTTGCTCCAAGTTGTTATGGAATCTGCTGGTAGTGAATGGAGCCAGCCCTTAGCTCTATCTTTTAAGGAGTATGGGAAAATACACAGACGTATTGCTTCCTCCGCTCCTCGATTGTAGTTGAATGTGCCACAAACTTCCAGGAAATTGCTGATGAGGGCATTGGGGTCTTCAATTCCACTTCCCCCAAACTGGACTAACTGTTGTATCATTGAATGCATGTCTTGATGAAACAGGCGTTTGCAGGTAGAGGTGGAAGAACATTGCATGATATGAAACCGTCAACCACCAGTATCATTCTATCTCGAATGGGAATTGGTAGTGCTGCTTCCAAAGGTTCAGGTTCTTGATTGTTCATGTTGAACAATGTTTCTTGGTCTTCTCCAATTTCCCTTCTTAATTGTCTAAGAGTTCTTTTGATTTCTGGGTCAAGCGGATGAAATTCAAAGCTTATACTTCTGCTCATGTAATTTTATGAGAACCTGAAACACAAGTAATAATAAGTAAAACCCTTAGACACAAGTAAAGTATCTAGATTCAAAATTAATAATAAAAGATAAATAAGTCCCCGAAAACGGTGCCAAAACTTGATCGTGATTTACATATTTTACGCAAGTGCACATATCGCTCAAGTAGTATAAAATGTATCGATCCCACGAAGACTTATTACTTATGTTATTAATTATTGAATCTAATCTTCTACAAGTATCTGATTGAAATTAATTGTAGATATTGGTTGAATGATGATTTTATCTAAAAAATAATAATTAAAACTTGGATAGATTACAAAGTTAATCAATGATATGAAAGTATACAGGGTTGTGAATCCTCACAATATTCTTCTAAAGATGAATTGGTTATCCTATACTTGTGCAATCTGTTGTCTTATTAACCTGGAACACGAATGTATCCACAAGCCTCTTTCGATGGTCGAATGCAAAGATTCAAAGATACTTTATTAACTATATTTCTATGTTAACTAAGAAACCCTAAATTCATTAAAGTCAAGTTCCAATTATGGCTACACCCGCTCTATAGGTATATTTCTATCTTGGAGAGTGATCGGTGGTAAACATACACCTAACGCAAGTGCACATATCGCTCAAGTAGTATAAAATATATCGATCCCATGAGGACTTAATACCTATGCTATCAATTTATTGAAGTTAAATGTCTACGAGCATCTAATTGATTGATTGTTGGTTTGATGGTGATTTTTATCTAAAACAAGTAAATAAAACACTACATAAGTAAATTTAAGGAAATTCAATATTATTAAGCTATCTAGGGTTGTGAATCTTCCAATATCTTTTTAAGATGAAGTGATTATCTCATGTTTGTGCAATATATCGTTTATTAACCTGGAACACAAAATATGCAAAAGCCTCTTCTGATGGTCAGATGCAAACACCCAAAGTAACCCAATTAACTATATTCCTATGTTAATTAAGAAACTCTGAATTCATTAAGTTTAAGTTCCAATTATGGCTACCCCCGCCCGACAGGTATATTCCTATCTTGTAAGGAAATCTACCTAAGAGACATTTACCCCAAGGTGAGATCGTGAGCTATTGAGTCTAAGGCTAAACCTAAAATCCATTTTCCAAGTTCATTTTAAATTTACCAAATCAATCTCATTAATGGCCAGTTAACAAGAAGCATTAAGACTAAGACTCAATAAATAAACCAATATATTACCCAAGGCATAAAATAACCAACTTATAAACCGGTGATATTGGAATTCATCACAACCCTAGATACGAGATATAGTTACAACACATATCTAGGACTAAGAACTTAAATAAAGAAAATGACATAAATTAAACTTGGAAATTAAAAAGATAAAATAAAATATAAAATAAAATTATGGCGGTTAGAGGATCCACTTTTATTACTTCTAATTTAGAAATCTCCCTTATTATAATATATAAATTTGCATGACATTACCAACCGACCATATAGGCGATATCCTGATTAAGTCAGTTTTTTGTTTAATTCCAACCAATCATAAAGACGTTATCCAATTAAGTCAGATTAAAATAAAGTTAATTAAGTCCAACCGACCATAAAGGCGGTATCCCATTAAGTCAGGTTTTAAGATAATTTATATATTATAACTAAGAGAGATTAATCTAAATTATAATAATAAAAGCCTTACATTTCACGCCCAGCAGAGGGAAGTTACATACTTATACTGAAAAGTAAAATAAAGAATATATTGCTTAAAATAAAAATTAAATACAAAAAGCTGTAAATAAACAAACAAGATACAATCTTCTTAGTATTCTTAAGGAAATCCCCAGAAGAAGGGTATGGAAATTTCAAATGAATTCGGCCCCAATTTATAGGTAAATTTTTGGTCTGTGCATCGCGACGCGTGAAGCTTGCGCGTCGTGACGCGCCGTTGATTCGTGACACGTGTACGCTGCTTTCACAAGATGATGACATATGGCTACTGGTAGAATTATTGGCTCGGTGTCGCAATGCATGAAGGCTTACACATCGCGACACTGACGTCATGCTGATGTAAGCAATGCCGCAAGTCGGTAGAGTGAATTATTGTGCTGACGTCATGCTGAAGTAAGTGATGACGTGTTGTCAGGCTGAATTATTGGCTGGCGTGATGATAACGCACGTGTTGACGTGGTAATGACGTGACGATGATATGGCGATAACAAGTGTCAGCAGCTACAGCGCGTCACGATGCAGAGAGTGTGCGCGTCACGACGCGAAATTCTAATTTTGCCATTTTTGTCCGTTTTTTGCTGTTTTGGCCCTGATTTGATTCCAGTGAGTCTTGAAATCTTATTTATCTAAAAAATAACACAAAACACATTAAAATATTCACAAAACTAAAGAACTATACAAATACTAAGTAAAAGGGCGGCAAATATTGATATATTTTCCGCTTATCACACCCCCAAACTTAATATTTTGCTAGTCCTCGAGCAAAATAATAAAATAAAATACAATAAACAACTTTAAAATAAAATTAAATTAAGCCACTTTCGTAGGGATCATGGTTGCATTTAGCGTATGCAACAAGCATTTAAACATCTAGGTGTCCCTAGTGGACGAGTTGTAGTCTCGTGAGGGCTTACAGTGACGATACCCACAAACGTCAATCAAATGTAAAATCAAACACACAAAACAAGTTAGTGACTAAACAAGTGAAATTCTTATCCAAGTTAAAAAATATTTTCTTTTTTTCTAAATTACCAAATAAGCAAATTCTCCAATTATTTTTACCA
The DNA here is from genome assembly GCA_019454045.1 of Zanthoxylum bungeanum. Taxonomy (NCBI): domain Eukaryota; kingdom Viridiplantae; phylum Streptophyta; class Magnoliopsida; order Sapindales; family Rutaceae; genus Zanthoxylum; species Zanthoxylum bungeanum. The sequence goes on from SKCR01031891.1 coordinate 123,037, forward strand.
TTCTCCATATACACAACCAACAAGGTATTAATCAAATCATTGTGCCCACAATATTCATAAGTGTAGTTGAAAAGAGAGTAATATTTTTGTCCTAAAGTTATATCAGAATTCACACCTTTTTAGCAATGGAATTTTTTTTATAACATCTTTAATTCATGTAGTGAGCTTTGGGCCAGTGACTCCCAAGCCAATTGGCTTTAGGGCACTAGGTGTTAAGACACCCCTACGGACTTAATTACTCGAATCTCGGATGTTTAAAGGTTCTATCGTTTGACGCGAACAATCTCTGCTTACTGAGGCAAGACGCCCGATTACTAAGTAGAAACTTTATTATAATTAACTCAAGCTTTTACCGTTTGACGTGAACAATCTCTGCTTAGAGAGGCCAGACGCCCAATTACTAAGTAAAAGTATAGTTAATTATTTATATACACATTTTTTTTCTTTTTTTTTATTCTATCACTTTCAGATGCTTCCTCCAATAAACTATAGCACTGAATATTACAAACTTTTCACTTACAACTCATGTCTGTATATTACCATGCATGTTGATAATACCTGTCAAATGAGCATATGAAGATCCAATTTAGTTAGTATTATAAAGAATTCACGAATTTAAATAATTCAAAAGGAAATAAATAAAAATTAACATGTTACGAAATAGATCGAGATACGTCTCAAGAGTGGAAATTCCTTACACAACTATCTCAAACATCATTCCACCTGGTTAGTCAAGTTAAAAACATAAGAAAAAAACACAATTTATTTTAATTTTTAAAATTTTTTAAAATTTTGACTAAAGCAAAAACAAAACATAACGAAAAATAAAAACAAGATACCAGTCAATTATTCCTCTCCCCCAAACCTAATTGAGATATTGTCCCCAATGTCTAAAAAAAGAAGAAGAAGAGTTTAGAAAACAATACCTGGTTAGCGTTGCTAAAAAGAAAATTAGAGGTTAAGATCCAAATTTATCTGACGCTTCTTACCACAATCATTATCAGACCAGTTTATCTTGGAAAGGATGAGGTCAATTTGTGGTTCAAAGGTTAACAATTGTTTAATTAAATCATGGGCTGTTCTGACAGTGAAGAGGATATCTTTTACAGGTTTTGAAAGGAACCCATTTCTTCGGGCATCATCAAGAAACACACAAAGAAATTCATAAAATCCATCAACGTTAAACAGTCCAATTGGTTTCTGGTGTATATTCAAGTTCACCCAAGATAGCAATGTAAATATTTCCTTCATTGTGCCCAAGCCACCTAGCAAAGCAATAAAAGCATCACCACGGTTAATCATTTCAACAAGTTCTTTCGGACATACCTGGTCACGATACATTCATCTCTGTTTGATGGTCCTATAAGATTCGCCTCTACCAAGGGTTTTGGATGATTCCCAGAACTTGACTACCTCATTCTTGTACGACCCTTGAAATGTACCCCATTAGTCCAAGATTTCCACCGCCATATACTACGTGCATATTCCTCCCAGCTATGAATCTACCTAATTCATGTGCTGCCTCAGCGAATTCTGGTTTGGAACCAGAACTAGTACCGCAAAATACACAGATGTTTACAACTCGTCTTTTTGAAGTTGCTTCCATTTTTTTATGTATTTCTTTCTCAAATCTGGATGTCTTCAAGAGTGCAATAATGAGCTGAATTTATAGATCCTGAAAAAAGGGTGAGTAATAATAGCACTAATACTTGCCAAATGACAATTATTAGCTAAAAAGTAAAATAAATCGTGAAAGTCAAAAAGTCTGGATCCTGTCTGAGAAAATAAAAGAAAATAACAAAACAAATCACAATTATTAGTTAAAGACAAAGAGATAATAATATTTACAAGAAGTAACGACTTGAATGACATCTATGCGTCAGAGACAAGCTTCCCATCCAATTTTCTTATAAATTGGAAAACAATGTCTTTTAAAGTCAGATTCCCGAGACTTAATTGCTGTCTTTCTTTTCGAAACTGTGTATGTAACATGCGAATTACGTGATATACATATCCACTAGGATGCGTCTCAAGAGTCAATGATATGTCATCTAAAGACTCCTTACTCATGCCCTCCCTAATGGATTTAATTTTATCTTCGCAGTTATCAAACACCATTCCTAAAGAACAACAACGAGTATTACATATCATGCGTGCACATTTATAGCAAACACCTAATCTTTTAGCTCTTCTTTTCTTAGCATAGGTGTTTCTTCCTAAACCAGGCATAAATGAAATAAAAGAGTTAGATGACTCACCTACTAATCAGACTCGTGCTTTAATTATACAACGAATGTCATTAGAAATACCTTTGATGATCAGAAGACTCATTCGTTCTATTCGTGCTTTGTAGACTTTCATCAGAGAGTCTTAAGGGAGAGAATGAAATTGCTTGTGAAGATTTGTGAGAACGTCTTCCATCCTGTTTGTGACTTTACCTACAAAAATTAAACACACAAAAATAAAACACAGTAAATCTCAATATATATACATAAATTTCATAGGTTGCCTCCATGCTAGTGCTAAGTTTAACGTCGTCAGCTAGACATGACTGGCTGAACGTAGGCTGGATCTGCAAGTGTGACACTTTCTTTTGTCGCTCAAATGATTCTCCCCAGTAGTGCTTGACACGCTTGTTGTTAACTTTGAATGTTTCATTGGAGTTGGGATCATGTAAATCAACGGCTCCATGTGGTAAAACTTGGGTGATTAAGAATGGATCTAACCACAATGATTTTAACTTTCCAGGGAAAAGTTTCAACCTTGATTTGTTTAACAATACCCGCTGCCCCAGTTCTAGTTGTATGCGCATTATCTTCCGATCATGTCTCTTCTTGGCCTTTTCTTTGTACAGTTTGGCATTCTCAAAAGACTGTATGTGAAATTCCTCCAATTCGTTGAGTTTGTGGAGCCGTTTCTCTCATGTTGCTTGTATTTCAAGATTTAACTTCTTCAGTGCGCAATACGCTTTATGTTCAAGCTTCAGAGGCAGATGACATGCTTTAAGTTTGTCAGTGGAACTTTGCATTTTTCTCTAAGTTCTGGATGATACCATCTATCACATCAAGTCTGAAACATTCCACTTTCTTTTCATCATCCGAGAAATTCATGGCTTTGAAAACATTGAATGTTACTTCTGTTGGGGTTTTTACGCGGGCGCAGCGGAAGCTCGCGGTTCGGTTGAAATCGTAATTTTAAAACTTTTTTAAATTACCGAATAAATTATTCAATATCCAATATGAATAATTTATTAATATTTCACCTAAACATTATTCGATATCAAATAACGATATAAGTAGTTAAGAAACATCGAGAAACTTTTACGAAAATGTTTTTCCGCAAAATGGCATAAAACACGTTTTTGACCGAACCGACTACCCAATACACATAGGGGCTGCCCAGGTCAGCCCCAACAGTATTAGGGAAGTTCATGGGCTGTCTGAACAAATATTACAATAATATCATTCAATATCACTTCACACATGCACCAAGCCTTCCATTTTATCCTCCAAATCAAAAAGCCCCAAATTCTTAAAAAAATGAAAAAACCTTAGAATTTATCTAGATGATCAAGAAACAAGAAACATGCTTTTTAAGCTTAGGGATATATAGAATTACCTTTAATTCTCCTAATTCCTTAAGCCTTTTTTTCTTGATTTTCTTGATTTTCCATCTTGAATCATCAAACAACATTTGAGAGCTTTTTGGAGGAGGGTTTCGGCCAATGGAATCCATTAGAAGGGAAATGAAAATTTTTTACATTAAAAAATCCCTATTGGCGACTTTGGAGGGGCAAAAATGTCATTTTTTCAATTTAATTTCATTAAATTAAAATTAAACTTTAAGTTAGCAAATCAAATTTGCACACCTAAAGTTTAATTAAAACACGTCACATGTATCAATAATAATTAGCCATATAACATAACAATTATGAAATATAGATATCATTTAATTATTTAAATATTTAACATTTAAATATCTAAAAAATTAATTAATATAATTATTATTATATATGTATTTTTATTTACATTAATAAAAAAATACATATATTAATGGCATTTGTCAAAATCTCATTTGAAAAATAATTAATGTGTATCTAATCAAATTATGTATCAAATACAAATACATAATAATTACGATTGACCATAAATGCCTTTATGCATGTGTTTTCGTTTAACCTTTTAAACGTTTCGAATTAACTCATTTAATGTAGTGAAGTATTATGAATAATATGTATTATTTATAACGCGTTGCCCAAGTGCTCAACGAGTACACATCATATTGTGGGACTATCTAAGTTTAGGTTTATCCGTCACGAAATCTAATTTCGTGTCCATAATTCACCCACTCATTAATTATGACGACCACAGATAATCTTACTAAACTATGCAAGTCGAGGTCATTACATACGTATAATTCCTCCGTCACAGGCTATCCAATTATACATGGGATATAGATAAGAATGTCAAATCCTTATGGTATAATATAACCGACTTTCTAATTTATGATCTCTAAATAACACTCGGAACTTGCTTCCGAAATTATACCACGACCATGGATTTACTAGATTGCAAACATGTGTAGGATACATATGCCCTGTACAGAGGACTAACAGATTCTATCTTGATACGCATTGGATATCATGAGCATCAGTCCACATCAAAGAACAGACGGAGGTCTGATCTAAATAGATCGGTGACATGACTGCCATCAAAGTGTGGAGGATAACTCATATATCCATTGTGGTATCTCAAGTCAAATGATCACTATGCTCGCTCAACTCGAGAGGATTCTTATTGACGTTGGTGTACCATCTATTAGGAAATATTCAGTGAGTCGTTCAATGTCTATCAAATAAACACCTACATGTCTATACGAGTCTCCCGAGCGTCATGGTTCATTGGGATAAACCATCGGACCAAGTCACAATATACGACATGTACTGGTCTCAGTGGATTTTACTAACCGACCCGTGTTAGTAAATCTTGACCATGAACTTTATTTAAGGATATACAACTTATAGTGACGCTTCCCAATGTCAATTACAAACTACGTTGTAACTGCGCACTACATTGTAAATCCTAGAGTCTTTGTCTAATATACATGTATCACTAAATCAGATTTAGTTTCAATCTAATCATAATCAGATATCTAATCGTAATTAGATCGAATATGTATATAAAAGACAAGAAGTGCTACCATTAAATAGGTAATATTATGGAAAAATGAATTGTTCGTATTCATGAATTGGACATAAATACGATCCGGATTGGCCCTCTGAGCACTAACCCTAACAATTTCTCTCACATGCTCTAGTGCCAATCCACGGTATCATATACACATCTCAATGTGTATCACATACTCATGGCCCTCAAGAGCTCACATAGCACTCAAGAGGTAGGCAACAACAAGTAAGACCGCTTTAACACATATTGAGTTTTTCCAACACACCCAATCGTTTCCCTTGGCCAGCATCATTCATATTTTGTAGAACCCAAGTTCTACATCAATATGACTCAGATGTGATATCAATATTGTGCTATAGCTTCTAAGTTTCTATGTATTTATAGATCAAATCCAAAAACTATGCAGACAACCACAAACACAACACTAACATCAAAACTTCTAATCTATAAGGTCACTATATAACTTCATAAGTCAATACTTCATAATTTACAACTAATTCTACTAATATAGTAGATTGTCTAACGTCATAATTAGACTCAAAACTAATGTGACCCTAATGGTTGCAGATTCTATTCTCTATGAATAAGAAACTTGTTCTTAATATCTCAAAAACAACAAAGAACATGTTTCAAGACACATCCTATAGTCTACATGTTGGACAATTATGACCCATAGCATAACTATTTGTACAGAACATGGTGTTGTTGTACAAATTAACTATGTGACAAAGGAAATTGCTCTTTTCATTTGTAATTGGATTACCAAGATACAAAAATTATAAAAGTCCATATGATTAGTACCAGATTAATAAGATATGAGACAGTAATATTCACTAAAGGTTTAATCATTAAATATCCCTAGTCGTAGTATTATCGAGACTGGACATCGATAATGTGGAATAGGCTAGTATTACACTTGTCCGTGTTATGGAAGCATAACGACATAGTTCTCATATATTTGGGTATTGGATACTCATGGAAGTGTAATAGGAGGTACTGTTTACCGATGGTACGGAAACAGCTTCGCTCTGGATATACCCATCAGAATCTCATTGGTAGTATGACTATGTGTCTATGGGAGTCCGAATCAGGGTAGATGTATTTGGTCTAAACCTGAGACTTGCATCGCTAATACTTACGACAATCAGTATACTTTGGTTTTGTCGTCCAGGGCTTTAACAGGTTCTGTGTACACCTCTTATGGCCATACTGAGAATCGTACTGTATTGGGTGTGATGTCAAGATGGAAGTATCACTCCATTCATATCATGATGATGGTCACAGCATATACGAAACTAGTACTCTTTAGTACTGCAGTCATCAGGATAATATGACTAGGTCATGATTATCCGATTATAGAGACTAGTTACCAGAGATCCGATATATGCTTCGTACGGGCAGCACACACAATCCAGCCCCAGACCTAGCATGTGACATTCGATACTGGATCGCAATACGCAATACTACGTATACTACGCCTGACATAGATTACATATTCCTTAAAAGACTATTTTGTGGAGAATTGGGTAGGCACGACGCTTTGCTAGAAGCCAACCATGTCTTATAAATCAGTAAGAACGTGGTACTAGGTACGCACGTGTTCGGATAATCCGACGACCGAATTACTGCCAACATATCCAGGGATCTCATGGGTCGCTTCCCGAAGATTCACCGATGACGTATGACTCAAACATAATTAATCTGGGATTAATTAGAAGAGAGAGAAATTAATCTAGGATTAATTGCAGAGATATTTTATCAAGGATAAATACTATTTGGAGGGAGAGATCGATTAATTTGGAATTAATCGATAAAATAATATATTCGATATATTAAATGAAATTAGATTTCATAACAGAATTAAATTAGATTTTAATTCGGGCGAACGAATAAATTTAGAATTAATTCGCGAGCGATGTGAATAGTATTTTGCTAGGCATAATATTTAATTAAATTTGATTTAATTACATCACAACGGAAAAATTCGTTAATTTGGAATTAGCGAACCCGAGCCAGGGAAGTGTTTGCGGGCCCACTCGGATTTTGAATCAAGTGGGGCCCACACACAGTCACATAACTAGTCAACTTTGTCACTTTTTATTGATGGAAGTTGTTGGTAGTTGATTGTGTGTAAAACACACAAGTGTGAAATGCTTGAGTGACTTTTACCAACTTTGGAAGATTTGGTATTAGACTTTTGATTTTGGAAAATCAAAAATACACAACACACTTCACTCTTTTTCTTTCTCCTTCACCGTGAGCCTCTCCCTCTCATTCATCTTGGCTTGGCCGAAATTTGTAAGAAGAAATATGAAGATTTTGTTGCAAATTTCTTCCATTGCTAGCACATAAAGAGTTATACAAAGGTGATAGGGAAACATATCCATGAGTTTGGAATTCATGCTTGAAGCTTCTTCACATATATCAAAGGAGAGCTTGAAGCACAACACAAAGTCTTGGAATTTTTGTTATCTCCTACATCCAAAACCGATCAAAATGAGTATTTTCCGCATTCTTACTTTGTTGTATTCACATGATTTCTTGCTTAATTGATCTTGGTTTGACCTAGAATACCCAACAATGATATCAGAGCCATAATTGAGCATCAAATTGAATTTAGGGTTCTTAAACTTTAATTTAGGATTTTGTGATTTGAGCATGATTTCTTCAAATTGATTGGTTGAGTATGCTTAGATTATGATAACTAAGAGTTATGCATGATGAATTTGGAGAAAAATTAATTAGATTAATTTTCCCCTAATTGCTTACCTTGGCCGAATATGGTATAGAACCCTAGGTCATGGTGATTTTGATTTTGGACCCTTGGATGTGTTTAAAATGATGGATAAATTGATTTGTGATTTAATTGGGTTGAAATCAAAATTAATTAAGAAAAATCCACCATTGCCGTGACCATCAAAGCATGGAAATGAATTGATTTTGTTTCAATTATGTTGGACATGAATTGATCATAATAACGCATGATTAATTATGTAAATTGGTATTTTGGAATGTTAATTTGAATAATAATTATGGCTATACACTTTAGTTAATTGAATTGTGATATTAGGAATATTAGAATTTAATTAATTGGGCTTAATTTGGAATTGGGATAAATGTGTTGTTTTGGGCTTAATGGGCTTGGTTGGGCCAAGTTTGGTTTAGGATAATTGGTTGGATCCAATTGGGCCTAAAACCATTTCCATAAAGTCCAAATATGATAATTGGGCCTTTAAAATTTAATTGGGCCTAATGGGCCAAAATTAATTTTATGGCAAAGGGTGATTCCTTATTGGGCTTTGGTTGCCAAAGTCCATGCCTTAGGAATTAATTAAAAGCCCATTGGACTTTAATTAAATTGAAATTGGATGTTAATTGGGCTTTGACACCCATTAAGATTAGATTTAGAATCTAAGTAGTAAATGCACATTAAAAGTGTAATTATTTAATTTGGAATTAAATAAAGAATTAGTATTGAATACAAATTAAATTGGATTTATATTGTAGTTTGATATAATTCAAGAATTCGTACTTTGAGTACACATCCATCGCGCAAATCAAATCGTTGTTTGAACATTGGATGGTCATTAATTAAAGATTAATTAATTGGATTAGATTGATTGATAACATGTTTTGTGTGAATACATGGATGTGATGTATGAATAATTTATATCGGATGGATATTAGATGGGTGAGGGTAATTTTGGAAATTGTTGTAATAAATTTAGAATTTATTAAATTGGACCTGCGTGTCCAGCCTATTACCTCTTGACTCTTTGTATTTCTCTTATCACCTATTCCCCTCAATGTAAATGAGGTTTCTTTAGAAGTGTTATGTAATTGGGTAGAAGTAAGAATAGTGCTAGCCGGGGAGAGGAAAATGAGTGATTTGTTCTAGGAACAAAATGTTTTAAATATCCATCCGTATATCATTATTAATTTATTTACCGCACCTTATTATACTTTTAGAATGCATGCTTAGGGTGTATGATGAGATCTAATCAAAGATAATTATTGGTTGCCAATTACGCGAAAAACCCCCAACAAATTTAAGCGTTTTCCTTCCATTGAATTATTGATTCTCAAGATCCAAGATTGGCACTGGTTTGTTGGCCAAAGTCAAGACCTTTGTCCATCACGGATGTGTTTGAATCATGAAGGCTTAGTTCCATATCGCATGTCTTGTCCAAGTTTTGATTTGTTGGCCAAAGTCAAGATCACTTCTTGTCCATCGACATCGATTACGAAGCTTTCCAAAGTCAATGGGTCCCGCTTAACTGAAATCATTAAGCTTGTTGTGCCAAAGCCAAGGCTTAGTTGATTCAGAGGAAAAGGTTAGGAAAATATATCAGATATTTTGGCATATATTATATATATATATATGTTTCGGACATGGATGTCCACCTACTGGATCTAGGAATTGGATGAAATCCAATTGATCTTAGAGATCTACCTAGTTAAATATCATACAGCTTGTTGGCCAAAGTCAAGGTTGTGTGTTATTTAATGGGATCCTAGCCCACTAGGAAACTAGGTTTCCCGAGTACTCAACAGAGGGTTAGAGGCTTGCCGAAAAATTATGGGAGGCAAGTATTAAATTTGCAATTTCATTTAGATACTTGCCAGTACGCGCTCATTTCATTTTTTCGTCATTATTTAAATATATATTAGTTGGACTAATATTTTAATTGTTGTTTTACTTAAGCAGTTGGACTGTATTCAAACTACTTCAATTTATAGTTGATTATATAATTGGATTATAGTAATCAATATATTTGAATTTAACCAATCAAATTATAGTTGATTATAATAGTTAGACTATAGAAATCATTATATTTAATAGTACCCGAAATCGTTGATTGGATAGTTAGACTATTGGAATCAAGATAACTGAAAGATTAGCGTTTAGAACATAATCCTGGGTGAAAATGTTTTTAAACGGCTTTAATTTTCAGATTGGGAATAAAACCTCAGGATAAACCTGGAACTGAGAAGTTATTCTATTTGATAGAGAAACATCTTGGGCATGAGCCCGGAGTTGAGCAAATAATGGAGCATGAGTTTTGGAAGACTCATGGTGATGATAACTTTAGTGTTCAATCCTTTATGCTTAATGCAATGACACTTTAATTTTGTCGTCAAAAACTAAGGATTAGATCCTTATACCATGATGTTGAAATTAAAGGATCTTCATAGATCTATTCTTTGATCTTAGAAGTATAAATTGCAAAAGAAGCTCTTTCGCTCACGTATGTTAGAGGGTACATCTATCGAGCACTAGGTGTCGCAGATGATTACTGACATCGATCAGCTAGGTTAGCTGGGCATTACCTAAGTGGCCGATATTACCAAAGATTTGATTTTATAGTCTCTACCCGAAAGCTGGGGCAGGTTCATTATGAACCAAGAGAAAAATCTTGGAGAGTTGATGGCTATGCTCTAGGAGGCAGAGCCAGAGCTTCTAAAAGGGGCAAAGGAAAAATCATCACAATCTTCTGGGAAGACAAAAGACATATCCCAAGATGTCTGCCTAAACTGTGGCAAACGAGGTCACTGGAAGCGTGACTGCCGTATGGACAAGGTAGACATGAAGGAAATGAAGGCGGGGCAAGGCTCCGGCTTCAAGCATTTTTGTCATAAACATGTTCACAACTAGTTTCAAAATTGGATTTGATACTAGATGTGGTACATAAATATATGTACTGATGTGCGGGATCTGCTGATAAGCAGGAGATTGACTTCAGTTGAGATCGACCTGTGAGTCGGAAACGGGATGAGAGTCACTGTTTTAACCGTAGAAACCTAAGTTTAGGAACTACCCTTATGGTATGTACTTAAATTAGGAAACTGTTATAATGTACCTAGTTTGACTAGAAACATTATCTCTATATCTAAGTTTAACCCGTTACGGGTATACCTTTATATTCTAGAACACTAAGTGTTTTATTTTATAAAGATGATATTGAGATAAACACATTAGATGTGAGTAACAGTATTTATATTTAGAATATAAATTAATCTCATACATATAGAATGACAAACAAATAGCTCGAATTGAATTAATCAGATGAGACTTATTTATGGCATTGTTGTCTGGGACACATTAACAAGACTCGTATATCCACACTTTCGAAGAGTGGGTATTAGGAAGGATTTGATTCTAATCAAATGATGTCTACGAATCTAGTTTATTAGGAAAAGTGCGTAAAACACCTTTTACTTGGTAAAAGTGCAAGTGCCACCGATATGTTAGCCCTCGTTCATAGTAACGTAAGTGGGCCCATATCTAGCTAGGCTAGAGGTGGATATGAATACTTCGCAACCTTTACGGATGTGACATCGCGTTATTGTTATGTGTTTCTTGTGAAACATAAATCAGAAACTTTTGATAAATTCAAAGAGTTTCAACACGAAGTAAGAAGACAGACCGGTAAAAGTATTAAAACATTACGGTCGGACCGTGTTGAAAAATACTTAAACATATAAGTTTCTTGATTACCTGAAAGAGTATAGTATTCTTTCACAATGGACTCCTCCTGGAACACCTCAATTTGACGGTGTGTCCGAACAGAGAAACCGAATTTTGTTGGACATGATAAGGTTAATGATGCGTCACTTTGAGCTACCATTTTCCTTCTAGGGATACGCATTAAACAATGCAATACTTATTTTGAATAAGGTTCCATAAAAATATGTTAGACATATTTCATATTAGATATAATCAGGAAAGAAACTGGGTTTTCTTATTCTTGAAGATTTGGGAATGCTGGGCATATGTTTGGATGATACTAAACTAGAACCCAAATCGGATAAGTGCCTATTTGTAGGTTGTCATAGGGAAACCAAAGTATAGTACTTATACAACTCACAAGAGAACAATGTAATTGCTGCTCTCCATGCGGTTTTCCTAAGAGGAATACCTATATGCAGTGGTAAGTGGGAGGAAAGTAAATCTCGATGAAAATCAGAGTAATACTGTTCCAGGCAACAATTCTTTAACGGAACACAAACAGTTCATCAGGGATGAAACTGTACCACAATCTTCGAATACACAAGAACCGCGTAAGTCGGAGAGAGTTAGAAAACAACCTGGGAGGTATGGTTTCTGATCTCACCTCATGAAGATGTCAATCTTATTGAGGAATAAGATCTGGCTACGTATGAGGAAGTGATACAAGGTATCGACTCCTTTCATGGCAAAATGTCATGAAGTCTGAAATGGATTCCATGTATACCAACCAAGTTTGGACACTGGTTGTTGTACCCGAAGGCATTGTGCCTATTGGTACTATATGAGTCTTCAAGGAAGACATACATGGATGGCAACATACAAACGTACAAAGCTAGGCTTGTAGCGAAAAGGTATTGTTATCAACATTGTGTCGATTACGACGAAACCTTTTACTCGTTGCCATGATTAAATCCATTTGGATAATGCTTGCTAATACTACATGTTTCATTTATGAAATATGGCAGCTGAACGTCAAAACCGCTTTCCTTAAACGGAAACCTTTTGGAGGATGTTTACAATATCCTGACGGTTTTGTCGTACCAAAATAAGCAAACAAGGTTTGCAAGTTAATTCAATCCATTTATGGATTGAAGCAAGCATTGCGTTCTTGGAACTATCATTTTGATGTAATCATAATGGTATATGATTTAATTCAAAACAAAGATGATTCTTGTGTATATAAGGATGTTAGTGGGAGCGCACTGACAATGATTGTCCTATATAATGATGACATGTCATTTCTTGGAAATGAAATTCCCATAACACAATCGGTGAAAGCTTGGCTTTCATGAAAATTCTCCGTAGACTACTTGGGAGAGACAACCTTTATTCTAGGAATAAGGATCTACTAGGATAGATCTAAAAGTTGTTGGCACTCTCCGAGAAATCGTACATTGAAAAATATGTACACAACCTGATGTCTCATATGCTTTGAGCATATAGAGTAACAATCAGACCAATCCAAGTGATAGTCACTGGATTAAAGTTAAGAAACATCCTTAAGTATCTTAGATGAGCTAAGAATGCTTTCTTAAGCTATGGAGGAGGAGAACTTGAAGTGACTGGGTTCACCGTTGCAAGTTTCCAAACCGAAAAAATGACTATAAGTCGTAATAAGGGTACTATATAGTTTGAATAACGGAACAGTGAGCTGGAAATCTTCCAAGCAATATTGTTGCCGAATAAACAACAAAAGTGGAATATTGCTGCAACTAAGGCAGCAAAAGAAGTATTTTTTGATCTATATAATCCTAATTGGATTAGGAGTAGTTATGTTAGCTGCTGAGCTAGGCTACAGCACAGGCTAAAGAATTAATGGTCTCATCAACGATCCAAGTATATACTTCAACTATTTTATCTGATTCGTCGGATCATACATCGTGGTGATGTGATGATCGAATAAATCGCATCAGATGATAAGAATGCAAATCCGCTGACAAAAGCTTTTTCTCAGCAGAAGTTTGAGCGACCCGTACATAGTTCAAGTGTCAGACACTTGAGTGATTGGCTATAGGCCAAATGGGAGATTGTTGGACAATTATGACCCATAGCATCACTATTTGTACAGAACATGGTGTTGTTGTACAAATTAACTATGTGACAAAGGAAATTACTCTTTTATCATTTGTAATTGGATTACCAAGATACATAAATGATAAAAGTCCATATGATTAGTACCGGATTAATAAGATATGAGACAGTAATAATCCACTAAGGTTTAATCATTAAATATCCCTAGTCGTAGTATTATCGAGACTGGACATCGATAATGTGGAATAGGCTAGTATTACACTTGTCCGTGTTATGGAAGCATAACGACATAGTTCTCATATTTTTGGGTATTGGATACTCATGCAAGTGTAATAGGAGGTTCTGTTTACCGATGGTACGGAAACAGCTTCGCTCTGGATAGACCCATCAGAATCTCATTGGTAGTATGACTATGTGTCTATGGGAGTCCGAATCAGGGTAGTTGTATTTGGTCTTAACCTAAGACTTGCATCGCTAATACTTACGACAATCAGTATACATTGGTTTTGGTCGTCCAGGGCTTTAACAGGTTCTGTGTACACCTCTTATGGGCATACTGAGAATCATACTGTATTGGGTGTGATGTCAAGATGGTAGTATCACTCCAGTCATATGGAGATGATGATCACGCAGGATACGGAACTAGTACTCTTTAGTACTGCAGTCATCTGGATAATATGACTAGGTCATGATTATCCGATTATAGAGACTAGTTACCAGAGATCTGATATATGCTTCATACGGGGCAGACACAATTCCAGCCCCAGGCCTAGCATGTGACATTCGATACTGGATCGCAATACGCAATACTACGTATACTACGCCTGACATAGATTACATATTCCTTAAAAGAATATTTCTGGAGAATTGGTTAGGCACGACGCTTTGCTAGAAGCCAACCATGTCTTGTAAATCGGTAAGAATGTGGTACTAGGTACGCACGTGTTCGAATAATCCGACGACCGGATTTACTGCCAACATATCCAGGGATCTCATGGGTCGCTTCCCGAAGATTCACCGATGACGTATGACTCAAACATAATTAATCTGGGATTAATTAGAATAGAGAGAAAATTAATATAGGATTAATTGTGGAGAGATTTTATATGGGATAAAATACTATTTGCAGAGAGAGATCCATTAATTTGGAATTAATCAATAAACTAATATATTCGATATATTAAATGAAATTAGATTTCATAACGGAATTAAAATTAGATTTTAATTTGGGAGAACGAATTAATTTAGAATTAATTCGCGAGCGACTTGAATAGTAATTTTGCTAGGCATAATTATTTAATTAAATTTGATTTAATTACGTCACAACGGAAAAATTCGTTAATTTGGAATTAGCGAACCTGAGCCCGGGAAGTGTTTGCGGGCCCACTCAGATTTTGAATCAAATGGGGCCCACACACAAGTCACATCACTAGTAAACTTTGTCACTTTTTGTTGATGGAAGTTGTTGGTAGTTGATTGTGTGTAAAACAAACAAGTGTGAAATGCTTGAGTGACTTTTACCAACTTTGGAAGATTTGGTATAGACTTTTGATTTTGGAAAATCAAAAATACACAACACACTTCACTCTTTTTCTTTCTCCTTCACCGTGAGCCTCTCCCTCTCCTTCATCTTGGCTTGGCCGAAAGTTGTAAGAAGAAATAGGAAGATTTTGTTGCAATTTCTTCCATTGCTAGCACATAAAGAGTTATACAAAGGTGATATGGAAATATATCCATGAGTTTGGAATTCAAGGAGATGCTTGGAAGCTTCACATACATCAAAGGAGAGCTTGGAGCAAAACACAAAATCTTGGAATTTTTGTTATCTCCTACATCCAAAACCGATCAAATTGAGTATTTTCCGCATTCTTACTTTGTTGTATTCACATGATTTCTTGCTTAATTGATCTTGGTTTGACCTAGAAAACCCAACACTACAACGTATTAAAATAGCTCGTAACTATTACGATTAAATTGATATCTTTAATCGGACATAATATAGTATTCATTATGCTATCATCATATGATGCATCAGACCAAGTAACATGCATCCAATACATGTCACTTTACTCCCTTATTTAAGCGGGGATATTCCTCAAGAAAGCTTTGCTCTTCATCAAATGTAGAATATAATCTAGATCAACTTCTAAACAATTCAATTCTACCTTAGAAAACATAACTTAACTTAACCATTAAATTTCCGTTACGAGTCCCGTTAGCGTAGAAGTGAAAAGTCAAGAAATATCTAAATTACATGCATATGCAAACATCAAAATTGGATTATATATCATATATCAAGCATAAAAAATGTAATGGATGAAGTATCAAACCTGCTCTGATACCAATTTTGTTGGGGTTTTGGCGCTGGCGCAGCAGAAGCTCGCGGTTCGGGTGAAATCGTAATTTTAAAACTTTTTTAAATTACCGAATAAATTTTTCAATATCCAATATGAATAATTTATTCATATTTCACCTAAACATATTTATTCGATATCAAATAATGATATAAGTAGTTAAGAAACATCACGAAACTTTTACGAAAATGTTTTTCCACAAAATGGTATAAAATACGTTTTTGACCGAACCGACTACCCAATACACATAGGGGCTGCCCAGCCTCAACAGTACTAGGGCAGTTCATGGGCTGCCTGAACAGTGACTAATTTACTGTTTGGGCAGCCTCAACAGTACTAGGGCATTTTTCAACTCCGAAACAATTTCCGGCAATTGTTCCAACACCCAAAACACATCCAATACATTCATACGACATTATTTTCATCACAATAAAACCAGTTTTTCCAGATCTGATTTTGTAACAAAAATAATCAATTTTTCATGCTTTAATCCAACCTTTTCAACATTAATCAAATTAATCACAACACCAATCCAAGTAACCACAAATCCCAAGAACAATTCTAGGCATTACAAGAGTGGTCATAACACTCTAGAATGGCAACATATCATCAAATGATCAAATCGAACAAATATTACAATAATATCATTCAATATCACTTCACACATGCACCAAGCCTTCCATTTCATCCTCCAAATCAAAAAGCCCCAAATTTTTAAAACACGCCACATGTATCAATAATAATTAGCCATATAAAATAACAATTATGAAATATAAATATCATTTAATTATTTAAATATTTAACATTTAAATATCTAAATAATTAATTAATATAATTATTATTATATATGTATTTTTATTTACATTAAATAAAAAATACATATATTAATGGCATGTGTCAAAAACTCATTTGACAAATAATTAATGTGTATCTAATCAAATTATGTATCAGATACAAATACACAATAATTAAGATTGACCAAAAATGCCCGTATGCATGTGTTTTCGTTTAACCGTTTAAACGATTCGAATTAACTCATTTAATCTGGTGAAGTATTATGAATAATTTGTATTATTTATAACGCGTTGCCCAAGTGCTCAACGAGTACACTTCATATTGTGGGACTATCTTAGTTTAGGTTTATCCGTCACGAAATCTAATTTCGTGTCCATAATTCACCCACTCATGAATTATGACGACCACGAATAATCTCACTAAACTATGCAAGTCCAGGTCATTGCATACGTATAATCCCTCAGTCACAGGCTATCCATATTATACCTGAGATATAGATAAGAACGTCAAATTCTTATGGTATAATATAGTCGACTTTCTAATTTATGATCTCTAAATAACACTCGGAACTTGCTTCCGAAGTTATACCACGACCATGGATTTACTATATCGCAAACACATGTAGGATACATATGCCCTGTACATAGGACTGACAGATTCTATCTTGATACACACTGGATATCATGAGCATCAGTCCACACCCAACGAACAGGCAGAGGTCTGATCTAAATAGATTGGTGACGTGACTGCCATCAAAGTGTGGAGGATAACTCATATATCCACTGTGCTATCTTAAGTCGAAGGATCACTATGCTCGCTCAACTCGAAAAGATTCATATTGACGTTGGTGTACCATCTATTTGGAAATCTTCAGTGAGTCGTTCAGTGTCTATCAAATAAACACCTACATGTCTATATGAGTCTCCCGAGACTCATGGTTCATTGGGATAAACCATCAGACCAAGTCACGATATACGACATGTATTGGTCTCAATAGATTTTACTAATCGACTCGTGTTAGTAAATCGTGACCATGAACTTTATTTAAGGATATACAACTTATAGTGACGCTTCCCAATGTCAAGTACAAACTATGTTGTAACTGCACACTACATTGTAAATCCTATTGTCTTTGTCTAATATACACGTATCACTAAATCAGATTTAGTTTCAATCTAATCATAATCAGATATCTATCGTAATATTATAGAAAAAAACATTTGTTCGTATTCATGAATCAGACATAAATACAATCCGAATTGGCACTCCGAGCACCAACCCTAACAACTTCTTAGTCATATACCCTCGTGGTTAGTTCACCTTTTTGTACATCAATAATGGTTCGACTTGTAGCCAAGAATGGTCTCCCGAGGATGATGGGCACATCTTCATCTTCCTCCATGTTAAGGACAATAAAATCAGCTGGGAAAATGAATTTGTCGACTTTGACAAGCACATCTTCAACTACACCTCTTGGAAATATGAGCGTTATATCAGCAAGTTGCAAAGAGATTGAGGTTGGCATAGCTTCTCCAATCTGGAGTTTCCTATAAATGGACAAAGTCATCAAGTTAATACTAGGACCTAAATCACACAAAGCCTTACCGAAGTTATGTTCTCCTATGGTGCAAGGGATGGTGAAACTGCCAGGATCTTTCAGCTTTAGGGGAAGCTTCCTCTAAATGATGGTGTTGTATTCTTCTGTCAATGTTATTGTCTCGTAATCTCCCAATCTTCACTTTTCTGATAGAATATCTTTCATGAATTTGACATAGCTGGGCATTTGTTCCAATGCTTCTGCAAATGGAATGTTGATATGCAGCTTTTTGAAGATCTCTAAGAATCCAGCAAACTGCTTGTCTAGTTTATGTTTCTGGAGACGCTGTGGAAAAGGTGGAGGTGGAGTGAATCTTTCTCGATCATTTTCTTTTGCCTCTTTTTCCTTCATATGTGGATCTTCTTCGCTGTTTTCTTTTGGAATATCATTAGCAGTTGCCTTGACTCTAACATCTTTATTGATTTTGTTAGGGTTGGTGCTCTGAGCGCCAATTTTTATGTGTTTTCCTGTAAATACTCTTATAAATGTTTTATTAGTGAATAAAATAAACAGTTTCTATAATATAAATTATTGTATTATATGGTAAAGACGTAAATGACCACATAGTGATTGATTATGATATAGTTGCAAAAGCGTCGTGACTGACATTGAGCAATATCATAACAATATCATTCTTTAACTGTTCCTGGTCAAGGTTTACAATTACTCGGTCAGTAAGTAAACAGGCTGAGACCGGTACGTGTCGTATATTGGAATATTAGATTCCAATGGTTTCTCAATGAACTATGAGTCTCGGGAGACTCCTATAGACACGTAAGTGTTTATATCAGATAAACATTGAACGACTCACAGAAGATTCTTAATAGACGGTACACCAACATCAATATGAATCTTCTCGAGTTGAGTGAGTATAGTGATCCTTCAACTTGAGATACCATTGTGGATGTATGAGGTATCCTCCACACTTTGATGGCAGTCACGTCACCGATCTATTTAGATCAGACCTTCGTGTTGGGAACCTATGACATCACATATCTCCACATTGGTATGATATTTTCCACTTTGGGCCTAAGCCCTCATGGATTTGCTCTTAGGTTATACCCAAAAGGCCTCATAACAATGGAGATATTGTCCATACTTATAAACCCATGATCCTCCCCACTTCTAGTCAATATGGGACTTTGTTTGCACCCAACAATCCTCCCCTCGAAAAAAGGACCACCAAGCCTCCCCTCAAACGATCATCCATCCGTCTACTCTAGCCTAGGCTAACTCATCTTCATTGTGTTGGGATTAGGACACGTCCATGAAGACCGGAGCACACCGCCTATCTAACCGAGCACATTCACAAATCACGATCGGGGCTCACCACCTTTTGTTCTGTATTCCGAGGATTCATCCACATGGCTAACTTTGGGGCATGACTCTGATACCACTTGTTGGGAACCTAAGACATCACCTATCTCCACATTGGTATGATATTGTCCACTTTAGGCCTAAGCCCTCGTGGATTTGCTCTAAGGTTATAACCAAAAGGCCTCATACCAATGAAGATATTATCCATACTTATAAACCAATGATCCTCCCCACTTCTAGTCAATCTGGGACTTTGTTTGCACCAAACACTTCGTCTGTTCGTTGGGTGTGAACTGATCCTCAGAATATCCTGTGCATATCAAGATATGATACGTCAGTTCTGTGTACAGAGCATAGGTATCCATTATGGTATTAGCAATCTGTTAAATCCATGGGCTCGTGGTACTCTGTAGAAATCAGTTCTTAGTGTTATTTAAGAGATGGCTAATAGAATCGTCGATGGGATTATACCTAAAGAGATTTGACGTTTATATCTATATCTCTGGGATAATCTGGATACCTATGACAGAAGGATTATACGTATGCAGTGACCTCGACCTGTATGGTTCAAAGATTTTATCCGTGTTCATCATAATTTACGGGTGGGTAGATTATGGACAAGAAATTGGATTTCGTGACGGATATGCCTGAACCTAGAGAGTCTCACTAATGAGATATACTCATAGGGCATTATGACAATTTTTATAAATAATATTGATTATTTATAAGTCGTTTAACAGTTAAACGATAATACATGTGTTTGAGATCTTTCGGCCATTTATTAAATATATGTATTTTGATTATTTAATGTAAATATAATACAATTATTTAAGATATTTATATTTAATTATTTGATTATTCAAATGTTGAATAATTAAACTAATTAAATAATAAATATCTTGTTTACTTTAATAAAGTAAGCTAATTGGCAAATTTTAATTGGATTAAATGGCCAATTTTGGTTGGTTTAAATGGCTAGATTTAATTGGTTTATTTGTGATAAATATTAAATTGTTTAATGGATTTTTTACCACAAATTTATTAAATCTTTTTCATTTATTTATTGAAATAAAATTGAAATATTTGGCTTATATTTTTTTCCCCAATTTCGATCATTACTAAAAAAATATATAAGCCTTGTTTCAATTTTTTATTTCATTATTCAAGAACCCTAATCAAATACAAAAAGAGGAGTTTGAGAGAAAAAGAGAAAGAAAGATGAAAAACTTGGATATTTTGGAAAATTGGCAAGTTTTTTCTTACTTTCTCTTTTATGAAAATTGTTTCTATTATACTAAGCTTCATTATGTGTAGCTTAGATTTTTCTCTACTCTTTAGTGCTTGATATTTGATGGTTGGGAGCTTGATAGAAAGATGTTAGCATGTATGGACTTAAAGAATGCTTATTAGGTGTAATCAAGTATTCTTTTCATTATTTGATAATGTTGTTGCCATTCTAGAGTTGTTTAGCCACTCATAAATGACCTAGAATTTTTCTTGTGATATTTCATGGTGGTGAAACTTGTTTGGTGCGGTAGGAATTGAATTAAGGGTGTTGAATTCAATTAATTTGGTGTTAATTTGTCAATTTCTTGAAATTGTAAAATTAGAGTTCAAAACTCACTCCAAATTTGGGGCTTTTCATACATGTGATGTAATTTGATGTATATTTGATGTAAATTAAATTTGGGAATTTTTGGATTTGATCTTGACATGTTTTGAACTAAAAGGACCAAATTGTAAATTCTTGAAAGTTTAGGGACCTCTCGGCAATTTTTGGAAAATCTGTTTTCTTGAGTTACAAATTGTATTTTCATGTATAAGACATGTATAAATCATTTTGGGATTGATTTAGAATAAACTAGAATTGTATTTGACAATTTAGGACTAAAATGATTAAAATATAAAGTTTATGGGCTAAACGATAATTTACGAAAAATCCGATTTTTGGGTAAAAATTTCAGTTTTTAAGTATTGAGTAATTAGTTTGTTTTAATTACCAAGAAAAATTATTGAAATCGGAAAATTTTGATTTTCCGCATTCCGCTGCGTTTACCCGAATTGCCGCCCAAAACCCCAACTGGTTTCAGAGAAGGTCTCAACCTAAACATATGATATGAATATCCCTTTAAATTCAATGTTTAATTATGTTCTTACTTTATACATGCTTGTATTGATTTAATTTGATTAAATTAAATACGTAACATCTTTGCGGAAAATCCCTAATTAATAAGGTTTTAAAAGTAATATGTATTGGATGCATATTTCTTGGCCCGTCTTGTCAGTATGGTTTGTGGATATCTATTCTATGGCTGCATCCAAGATTGTGCCAAAGCAGTGAGGGTGTAGTTGATAGAAATTTATCCATACTGGATGTATATGTAGTACTAGATAAATTCAAGCGAAAGCGGAAATCCTGAATGTGCCAAAGCTGTTAGGACTACGCAAGTATCTTGAATTTATCATTGACAAGTTTAACCTTAGTACGCCTCCTTATGAACGTACCAAAGCTGTCACAACGAGAAACGGCCAGGACCGGAACCTAGGAGTCACTAGTGAGTGATTGACAATGAGTTGTCTACCTAATGAATATACGTAGGCGAGATCGTGCCAAAGCTGTGAGCTGAAATATATTCATGGGATCCACCATTCAGTATTATGTTTAATTTAATTAATTTTGTTTGTTTGCATTATGTTTGGGGATTACAGTATTACATGTAATAGTGGGAGGGCCATTTTTAGATTAAAAATCCATGATCTATTTTTATATTATATGAAAATAATTAGTCTGCTAACCGTTTTGCGCTATCTATATGATAGATTTGTGATGGCGGCACCTTCTTCTAATCCTTTTGCTCGTATAATTGATACGAACAAGCTTAAAGGCTTCGAAAACTTTGCAGATTGGGACTTGGATCTAAGAATTGTTCTTGGGTCTGAGCAAATAGAATATGTGTTAGAAGGTCTGTTACCACTTGCCATAGCAGATGATGCTACACAAGAGGAACATGAGACTCTCCAAAAATGGAGAGATGATGATAGGAGGGTCAAATCATATATTCCCAGTTCCTTGGCACCGGAGCTTAAGAGGCAATATTTTGGATTGCATGACGCATATACTATGTTGATGCGACTGAGAGAGTCTTTTATGAACCAAGAACGTGTCTCAGTTCATAAAATTGCAATGGAATTGTTTCATGAAAAACTTGAAGAGGGACAGGCTGTGAGCCCTCACGTGCTTCAACTGATTGATTTGATCGAACAGTTGAGGCGCTATAATTTCCCTCTGAATGACACTTTAGGAAGAAGTGTCATATTAGGATCTCTGCCAGCATCATACCACCAATTTGTAATGTATTTCAATATGAATGGGATTAGTTGTTCTTACCAGGAGCTGCATAAGATGTTGCAAACTGCGGAGGAAGATTTAAGAAAGGGAGTACCGACTCACCCTCGTAAACCCACTGCTCTTCCTGCTTCCTCCAATCTAAACAGAAAGGGAAAAAAAAGAAAGGTAAGAAAAAGAAGGGTTCGAATCTTCCACCACAGGGTAAGATAGCTAAACCAAAGTGAGTTGCTGAAGATAAATGCCACCACTACAGCCAGATTGGCCACTGGAAAATGAATTTCCTTGACTATTTGGCACAAATCAGAAAGGAAAGAGCATCTACTTCAGGTACTTTTATTTTTCCCATTATTGATATCTCATTAGCTTGTGAAGCTATGTCGTCCAGTTGGATTTTGGATTCTTCTTGTCCAATTCACATTTGCAATTCGTTGGAGGTGCTAAAGGAAAGTAGACGACTAAAATTTGGGGAGATGCAATTGCATTTCAGGAGTGGCGACTCTTTGGATGTAGTTAATGTGGGCTTATGCGAGATTCCCCTACCCGGTGGGAGCCTTTTATTGCATGACTGCTTTTTTATACCAGGATGTGTTGCGGACATTGTGTCACTTTTTGTATTAGATACTGAAGGATATAATGTAAATATTAAGAATCGTTCTTTATATTTATATGATAGATATAATGTTCAGATCCTAGTTTGTCCAAAAGAGCATGGTCATTACATTTTGCATACCTCACAAGATATCTTTAATGCTAGAATTAATAAACGTAAAGTATCTGATATAAATAATAATGAACTGTGGCATATGAGGTTGGGTCATATAAGCGTGCAACGCCTAACCCAGTTGGTTATGAATGGTTTGATACAAGATCTCACCATTGAACCTTATCTAACTTGTGAATCTTGTATTCGGGATAAAATGACCAAAGCCCCATTTTCGGGTGTATGATACCGAGCCGCTGACTTATTAGAACTAATACATTCTGATGTATGTGGTCCCATGAGTCACACTGCTCACAATGGTTTTTTGTACTTCGTTACCTTTATCGATGATCTGTCACGGTATGGTTATATTTATTTGATGAAACAGAAATCGGAAACCTGTGAAAAGTTCAAAGAATTCCAAAATGAAGTAGAAAACCAGACTAGTAAATATATTAAATATCTTCAATCTGATCGAGGTGGTGAATATATGAGTGGTGAGTTCACCGATTATTTAAAGGAGAAAGAGATTTTCACTCAATATACTCCTCCGAGTACTCCACAGCACAATGGAGTGTCCGAATGAGAAATCAGACTTTATTGGATATGGTTTGATCGATGTTCAGTTTTACAGATTTGCCCTATTATTTATGGGGTTATGCTCTTTTAACTGCTGCTCATGTTTTGAATAAGATTCCCTCAAAGATTGTTCCTACAACTCCTTATGAGATATGGACTGGTAGGAAACCGAAACTTAATTATGTTAAGATTTGGGGTTGTCTTGCCTATGTCATGATGACTCAGCAAGATAAGTTATCACCTCGAGGGCAAAAGTTGAGGTTTGTTGGATATCCTTCAAATACAAAAGGATATTTGTTCTATGATATCGAGCATTGAAATGTGTTCGTAGCTCGCTTCGTAAAATTTCTAGTGGTAGAATTTTTGTCTGAAAGAGGTAATCATAGACAAGTTGAACTTGATGAAGTACAACCTGGAACCAATAAACCATTGGAGGAACCTGAAGTTCAAATAGATGAAGAACCTTGAACACACACACTCCGTAGGTCCCAAAGGGTATCTAGACCTCCTGAACGCTTGTATTTGATACAAGAAAAGAGTCTAGATGTTCTCTTAATTGAAGAGACTGGCCCTTACACCTATAGAGAAGCGATGTTGGACATCGACTCCCCGAAGTGGCAAGAGGCCATGAAATCAGAGTTATACTCTATGCATCAGAATCAAGTTTGGGACTTGATTCCACTTCTTGAAGGAATAGTTCCTATCAGTAGTAAATGGGTTTACAAGAGGAAGCGAGGGCCTGATGGAAAAGTTGAAACCTTTAAGGCCAGACTGGTAGCTAAAGGTTACACGCAGTGACCTGGTGTCGATGACCGGCGTAAACACACACGTATAACGCAAGCGCACGTATCGTTCAAGTAGTATAAAAATATCGATCCCAGGAGGACTTAATTCCTACTGTTGTTATTAATTATTGATTCTATTTATTTACAGGTATCTAATTATAGGGATAAGGGAATTGATTGCTTTTGGTTGGTTGAATGTGGATTTGCTAATTAAAATAAAAACAGACTCAAAAGAAAATATTAAAGAAAATAAAAGAAAAGACTCAAAGATCTAGGGTCGTGACTCCACACAATATTAATATAAAGATGAATTGATTCTCTTACATATGTGTAATAAATTAGTTTTCTAACCTGGAACACGAAAATATGCAAAAGCCTATGTCGATGGTCAGACGCAAATACCCAGTATAACCCAATTGAACCATATGTCTATGTCAACCAAATTACCTGGATTCATTAAGATCAAGTTCCAACTGTGGCTACCCCCGCCCGACAGGTATAAGTCTATCCTGTAAGGAAATCTATTAAAGGGTTATCTATCCTCAAGGAAGATCGTGGGCTATTGAATCTAAGGCTGAAACCTAAAATCCCTATGTCTAGTTCATTTTAAGTTTACCACATCAATCATATTGGTGATCAGACAACAAGAAGCATTAAGCTTAAGACTCAATAAACAAACTAAAGAATTATCCAATAAAAAGAAAATCAATTATTAAGTGTGAATATTGTGTTTCATCACTTCCCTAGAATAAAATAAAATGCTAGGGTTAGAGGATCCACATTTAATATTTCTTATCTAGGAATCTCACTTATTATAAAAATAAATTATTTTATGTTCTGCTTTCTCAGGAATTAATAATGTTAAACATTAAAACCAGCCATATAGGCGGTAATCCATTTAGTCCAATTACACCATCCATATAGGCGGTAAAGTAATTTATATTTAGACCGACCATATAGGCGGTAATAAAGTCTGTCATTAATTAATCTGCTTAAATTATAATTTATAAATTATAATTAAGTGAGATTTACCTAGATAATTATATTAAATGTTTCACCTTTTACCCCAGCGGTAAATTAACTACTGAACATAAAAAAAGAAAAATAAAATAAAATAAAACTTTATTATAAAAAGTAAAAGTGCATAATTGAAAATACTAAAAATAAAAATGCTTAATTTAAATTATAATAACTTAAACACACAAGATGCAATCCTTAAAGTCCTTACAAAACTCAAGGAAGACATGCTTTGAATTCTGAAATCGAGCTGAATTTATCGGCGTCAGTAGGGGGTTGGCGTCGCGACGCCCAGCTCGCGTCGCGACACTGGATTGTGTCGACTTGGCAGCTTCTGGTTCGTCGGCTCAGATTTTGGATAAGGTGATAAGGTGACACGTGGTAAGGTGGTTGGGATCTCAATTATTGCAACACGTGGCGGCTTCTGATTGGCTGATTTCAGATTCTTATCCACCACGTGTCATTCGAATAATTGAATCAATAATTGGTGCTGACATGGTGCTGATGTGGCGATTGTGACTGTCAGCACCATAGAAGTGCGACACGTGGCACGCTGTGATTGGTTGATGATGACGTGGCGATGACGGGGCATTTTGACTCGGTCAACTTGTGATGTGGATGATGACATGGCTGACATGTGGAGTGACATGTGGCGATGGCGACTGTCGGCACCGTAGGATGATGACACGTGGCACGGTGCACGTTAGTAGATCGGCTGTGATGGTGACACGTGGCACGGCGCACGTTAGCAAAGTCAAACTTTTCTCAGATTCTGACTTGTGGACCCGGCGCACGTTAGCATGTCTTGGTGTATGTTAGGCGTCGCGACGCCATAGGCTTGCACGTCGCGACACGGCCAAATTAGCAAAATACCCTTTTTCATCATTTTTCACTATTTTTGGCTCCAAATTACTTCCAATGCCTCCCAAACTTTATTTATCTGTAAAATAACAATAAAACACATCAAAACGTTCACAAAACCTGAGAAACTATACAAAATACTAGGTTAAATGAGTGGGAAATAGTTATATAATTACCACTCATCACACCGCAAACCTAACATTTTGCTAGTCCTCGAGCAAAACATAGAATAAAATAACATAAACATCTTTAAAATTTAACTAAGCCACTTTCGTAGGATCACAGTTGCATTTAGCATATGCAACAAGCCTTTAAACCCCTAGGTGTCTCTAGTGGACGAGTTGTAGTCTCGTGAGGGTTTACATCAATGATACCCACAAATATTTTACAAAAGTAAAAATGTAGTAAAACTAATGAACACAAAAGCAAAAAGACAAGCGAAAAGAGAATAAAGAAGTTAGTGACTAATCAGGTGAAACTTCTACTCCAAGTTACTAGTTGTTTTCTTTCTTTATAAATTACCGAATAAGTAAATTCTCCTATTATATTTACCATTCTCCATATACACAGCCAACAAAATATTAAACAACTCATTTTTGCCCACAACGGTTATAAGTGCAGTTGATAATAGAGTAATATTTTTGTCCTAAAGTTTTATCAGAATTCACACCTTTTTGGAGCAATGGAATAATTTTTCTGATTTTTCTGATTTTTTTATTGATTTTTTTTATTTATATACAATATCTTCCGTCCATGTAACGAGTGTTGGGTCGGTGGCTCCCAAACCAGTTGGCTTTAGGGCACCATGTGTTAAGACACCCCTACGGACTTAATTACTCAGACTTCAGATATATAAAGTTTTGCAACATCCTTGATCCATGTAGCGAGCTTTGTGCCATTGACTCCCAAACCAGTTGGCTATAGGGCACTAGGTGTTAAAACACCCTTACAGACTTAATAACTCGGATCTAAGACGTTTTTTTTACTCCATCACTTTTTGAGATGCTTCCTCCAATTAAACTAGAGCACTGAATATTACAAACTTTTCATTTTAGCTCACGTCAGTATGTTACTATGCATGTTGATAATATCTGCCAACTGAGTAAATGAAGATCCATTTTAGTCCGTTTTATGGATAATTTACAAATTAAATAATTCAAAATGAAATAAACAAAAACTAACTTGTTTCAAAATGGTTTAAGATACGTCTCAGGAGTGAAAACTCCTTACTCAGCTATCTCTTACCAATTTCACATTTTTAGTCAAAATAAAAACACAATATTTTTGTAATTTTTTTGAAAATTTTTCAATTTTTTTGTATTTTTCGAAAAATTTTAGACTAAAAATAAAAACAACACACAAACTAAAAACAAGGTACTGATCAACTAATTCCCTCCCCCAAACCTAAATAAGACATTGTCCCCAATGTCTTAAATAGTAGAAGAATATCTATGTCCAATTTACGCTTCTTACCACGATCGCTATCAGACCAGTTCAATTTGGAAAGAATGGGGTCGATTTTTGGTTCAAAGACTAGGATTTGGTCAATTAATTCTTCGGCCTTTGTTGTAGTCAGGAAAATATCATGTACTGATTTTGTGACGAACTCATGTCTTTTGGCTTCCGCAAGAAATACAAACAGGAAATCAAAAAAATGTTCAATGTTGAGTAATCCAATGGGCTTTCGATGAATGTTCAAGTGCGCCCATGATGCCACTGTGAATATTTCTTCAAATGTTCTGAGCCCACCTGGTAAAGCAATAAACGCATCAGCAGTATTGACCATTTCAAGGAGTTGTTCAGACATCCCCGAGACAATACGTTCATCTCCATTTGTTTTTCCGATTATATGTTCGTCCGACAAAGTTTTTGGAATGATTCCCAAAACATGACCGCCACCATCCTAAACGGCTTTTAAAATGCTTCCCATCAATCCAAGATTGCCACCGCCATATACTAGGTGCATATTTCGTTCTGCTATGACTCTCCCCAATTCATTTGCAGTCGCAATGAATTCTGGTTTATTACCAGAATTGGATCCACAGAAAACACAAATTCGCTTGACTCACTGCTGTGAAGTTGCTTCCATTTTCTTTCTCTTATTTGGATGTATATCTGGATGTGTCGAAGAAAGAAATGTAGAGCTGAATTTATAGAACCTGAAAATGGGTGAGTAATAATAGCACTAGTACCTGCCAAATGACAATTATTAGATGAGCGTTAAAATAAATCGTGAAAAGTCAAAAAGTATAGATCTTGCCGGCGAAAATAAAAGAAAATAACAAAAGAAAAGCAAATCAAAGCAATTATTAAGGCAACGGAATTGTGTACGCAATACGCCACTCGCTTAGTATATAAATCCATTAGGATACGTCTCAAGATTTCATTCCTTACTCAGCCATCACTAATAAATTGGCTCTTATTTTTGTGATTGCCATTCCTTATGTCTTATGCTTTGGTTGTGCTTTTCCCTATAAAAATAACACACAAAATTAAAAACTCTACAACTTATATACACAAAATATAAAAACAGAAATTACAACAAAGTGCATGGGTTGCCTCCCTGCTAGCGCTAAATTTTTCATCATCAGCCAGACGTGACTGAAATCTATCCGTCAAGGAGGTTTCAGCGTCATTTTGGATGTCCGATTAAAGACAATCCCATGAGCGTTGCTTTTGAAGGGTCTATTCAAACGGTAAAGTGGCAAAAAATATTTTGTCCTATTCAGTGCTTGTGCCACCTTTTTAACATTTATTACTCCAGTGGTTCCTGAAAAGAAAGAAAGAAAATCAGGAGGTCTCGTATGGTGCTTGACTTGGAATGGAAATTCCATTCTGTCAAGCTTCTAGGTGATATCTTTGATTTGTACTCCCCAAAATAGTGATGTTTCGCCTGAATGCTCTGGATTTTCAATTTGGTCTGACAATTGCTCCTCCATTTTTTCTATTTCTTGCTCCACCTTTTCTTCACAGATAAATTTTAGAATTTCCTCGTTCAGTTCTTCATCTGTCATCTGTGAAATACATGCTCCATAAGTGTCACCCTGAGGATGTAAAGAAATGTCAGATTTTAGGTCTTCATCCTCTGATATGACTGGAATGGACGGTTCAGTAAGATCTTCTTCAAATATCGTTGCAAAGCATGCTCCAAGATCTTCATTTTGAGGATTGAAAGTTTGATCCTCCCTCGTTGGTGCAGTTGGTACAAATAGCTCAGCTTCTTCATCAGAATCTGAATAATAAAAGTCAAATCGAGACTTCGCTGGTTTGGTTTCCTGAACTGATACCTCAGATTCCTGATACTGCTCAGCCTCTTCCTCTGCTAAAGTGTCATCGTGAAATGCTTGGTACTCGAAGGCTCCGTCAGTTTTGTCTGAAAATATTTCTTGAGGTATGTTGCTCTGGTTTTCTGTTAATTGTCTTGTTTGATCAGTCAGTCTCTGAATGAATTCTGACTGTCTTTAAATACTTTCAAATTGCTTATGGCATGTTTCAAGCATTGCTTCCAACTCTTCGTCTCGTTTCTTGTTCCAATCTTTGAGCATGTCAATCATCTGATCTTCTTCTGATGGTTCTGGTTCTTGATGAAGATCGTAGATATATGGTGGATAAGATGGAAAATATGATGGTTCTTCGTACCATGAAGGATTTTGATAGCTCTGCCACCTGGATTGTAGTTGTACTAGCAAAGATCTCTCGGGTGGTTACCATTACATGTCACATCTCCCCATTGCGTCTTGTTGAGAAAATGTTGTATTGCTTGGTTCTGGCATCCAGTGATAGTTTTTGGGCTGGACAACAGGCCTCAGAAAACCGGACTGTTGCTCTCAGATTTGGGGTGTATCTTCTAGTAAAGCTCGTGATCTCTCAATCTCCCAATAATGTTCCATTTTTCAATCACCTGAAAACAAAAGAAATAAATAAAAAATTACAGATGAAAATAAAGAAAATTAGATACAAGTAAGTTAGATAGCTTCAAAATTAATAACTCAAGAAAAATAAGTCCCCGGCAACGGCGCCAAAAACTTGACCGGCGTAAACACACACATATAACGCAAGCGCACGTATCGTTCAAGTAGTATAAAAATATCGATCCCACAAGGACTTAATTCCTACTGTTGTTATTAATAATTGATACTATTTATTTACAGGTATCTAGTTATAGGGAGAAGGGAATTGATTGCTTTTGGTTGGTTGAATGTGGATTTGCTAATTAAAATAAAAACAGACTCAAAAGAAAATATTAAGGAAAAAAAAAAGAAAAGACTCAAAGATCTAGGGTCGTGACTCCACACAATATTAATATAAAGATGAATTGATTCTCTTACATATGTGTAATAAATTAGTTTGCTAACCTGGAACACGAAAATATGCAAAAGCCTATGTCGATGGTCAGACGCAAATACCCAGTATAACCCAATTGAACCATATGTCTATGTCAACCAAATTACCTGGATTCATTAAGATCAAGTTCCAACTGTGGCTACCCCCGCCCGACAGGTATATGTCTATCCTGTAAGGAAATATATTAAAGGGTTATCTATCCTCAAGGAAGATCGTGGGCTATTGAATCTAAGGCTGAAACCTAAAATCTCTATGTCTAGTTCATTTTAAGTTTACCACATTAATCTTATTGGTGATCAAACAACAAGAAGCATTAAGATTAAGACTCAATAAACAAACTAAATAATTATCAATAAAAAGAAAATCAATTATTAAGTGTGAATACTGTATTTCATTACTTCCCTAGAATAAAATAAAATGATGGGGTTAGAGGATCCACATTTAATATTTCTTATCTAGGAATCTCACTTATTATAAAATATAAATTATTTTATGTTCTGCTTTCTCAGGAATTAATAATGTTAAACATTTAAAACCAGCCATATAGGCGGTAATCCATTTAGTCCAATTACATCAGCCATACAGGAGGTAATTATCTGCACATAAAGACCAGCCATATAGGCGGTAAAGTAATTTATATTTAGACCGACCATATAGGCGGTAATAAAGTCTTCCATTAATTAATCTGGTTAAATTATAATTTATAAATTATAATTAAGTGAGATTTACCTAGATAATTATATTAAATGTTTCACCTTTTACCACAGCGGTAAATTAACTACTGAACATAAAAAAAGAAAAATAAAATAAAATAAAATTTTATTACAAAAATAAAAGTGCATAATTGAAAATACTAAAAAATAAATATGCTTAATTTAAATTACAAAAACTTAAACACACAAGATGCAATCCTTAAAGTCCTTACAAAACTCAAGGAAGGCTTGCTTTGAATTCTGAAATCAAGCTGAATTTATAGGCGTCAGTAGGGGGTTGGCGTCGCGATGCTGGATTGTGTCGACGTGGCAGCTTCTGTTTCGTTGGCTCAGATTATGGAAAAGGTGACACGTGGCAAGGTGGTTGGGATCTCAATTATTACGACACGTGGCGGCTTCTGATTGGCTGATTTCAAATTCTTATCCGCCACGTGTCATTCGGATAAATGAATCAATAATTGGTGCTGACGTGGCGCTGACGTGGCAATTGTGACTGTCGGTACCATATAAGTGTGACACGTGGCACGCTGTGATTGGTGGCGATGACGTGGCATTTTGACTCGGTCAACTGGTGATGTGGATGATGATGTGGCAGACACGTGGAGTGACACGCTGTGACATGTGGCGATGGCGACTGTCGGCACCGTAGGATGATGACACATGGCACGGCGCACGTTAGCAGATCGGCTGTGATGGTGACACGTGGCACGGTGCACGTTAGCAAAGTCAAACTTTTCTCAGATTCTAACTTGTGGACCCGGCGTACGTTAGCATGTCTTGGTGTATGATAGGTGTCGCGACGTGGCCAAATTACCAAAATACCCTTTTTCGTCATGTTTCACTGTTTTGGCTCCAAATTACTTCCAATGCCTCCCAAACTTTATTTATCTGTAAAATAACAATAAAACACATCAAAACGTTCACAAAACCCGAGAAACTATACAAAATACTGTTGGACAGTTATGACCCATAGCGTCACTATTTGTACAGATCATGGTGTTGTTGTACAAATTAACTATGTGACAAAGGAAATTGCTCTTTTATCATTTGTGATTAGATCACCAAGATGTATAAATGATGAAAGGTCCATATGATTAGTTCCTGGATTGAGATTATATGAGACAGTATCAATCCACGAAGGTTTAATCATTAAATCCCTAGTCGTAGTATTATCGAGATTGGACATCGATAATGCGGAATAGACTAGTATTACACTTGTGCGCGTTGTGAGGGCATAACAACATAGTTCTCATATTTTGGGTATAGGATACTCATGCAAGTGTAGTAGGAGGTTGTGTTTTACCAATGGTACGGAAAACAGCTTCGCTCTGGATAGACCCCTCGGAATTCCATTGGTAGTATTACTATGTGTCTATGGAAGTCCGAATCAGGGTAGGTGTGATTGGTAGTATTAACCTGAGACATGCACCGCTAATACTTGCGACAATCAATGTACTTTGGTTTTGGTCATCCAGGGCTTTAACAGGTTCTGTGTACGCCCCTTCTGGGTATATTGAGAATCGTAGTCTATTGGGTGTGATGTCGAGATGGATGTATCACTCCAGTAATATTGGAGATGATGATCACATTGGATACGGAACTGGTTCTCTTATATGTTGCAGCTATCAGGATATTATGACTAGGTCATGTTTATCCGATTATAGAGACTAGTTACCAGAGATCCGATATGTGCTTCGTATGGGGCAGACACATTTACAGCCCGAGGCCGAGCACGTGACATCCGATACTGGATCGAATTACACAATACTACGTATACTACGCCTGATATAGATCATATATTCCTGTAAGGATATTTCTGGAGAATTGGGTAGGCATGGCGCTTTGCTAGAAGCCAACCTTGTCTTGTAAATCGGTATAAACATAGTACTAGGTACTTACGTGTTCGGATAGTCCGACGATCGGATTTACTGCCAACATATCCGGGGATCTCATGGGTCACTTCCCGAAGATTCACTGATGACGTATGACTCGCACTTTATTAATCTGGGATTAATTAGATGAGAGAGAAAATTAATCTGGGATTAATTACGGAGATATTTTATCTGGGATAAAATATTAATTAAAGAGAGAGAACGATTAATTTGGAATCAATCGATAAAATAATATATTCGATATATTATTCGAAATTGGATTTCGACGCGGAATTGAAATTAGATTTTAATTTGGGCGAACGAGTTAATTTAGAATTAATTCGTTAGCGATGTGAATAGTGATTTTGCTAGGAATAATTATTTAATTACGTCGCAACGGAAAATTCGTTAATTTGGAATTAGCGAACCCGAGCCCGGGAGTGTTTGCGAGCGCACTCGCTTTTCGAATTCGAGTGCGGCCCACAAGTCACATCAAGCGTCAAATCACTTGTCAATTTGATTGATGTGACAACTTGTCACTTGAGTGATGTGAATAGTTGATGGAGTTGGTTGGCATTAAACCTTTGACTTTTGGAAAGCCAAATTTTTGGTAAATGAATTTGGAAATTCATTAATGTGTATTAGATACACATTTTCAACAACCATCACACAACTCTCTTCTCTCAATTTCTTCCTCTCTCGCTCTCAGCCATGGGCGGATTTTTCTTATTCTTTTCACTGTCATCACCGTGAGTTGAAGGAGAAGCAATTGATGATTTTTGTGGCAAAAATCAAGAGTTCTAGCACACAATGGAGACATACAAAGGTGATAGGGAAATCCACTTATGAGCAAGGAATCACCAAATGAAGCTTGGAGCTTGGAGCACACTTGGAATTTGATGATTGCCGAATTTTGGAAGAGCAAAACGGCTCACTGTCGTGAGCTTCTAAAGAGGGAGAAAAGATTTTTGTTCTTCGACGCATCGCCTCGACCGATCGATGTAAGTATTCCGCAACTTCTTCGTGTATTCACATGTATGTTTCATCGCTTTAATCGATCCTCAGGACCGTAGAAACCCAACAATGGTATCAGAGCGAAGTTGAGCATGAAACTTGAATTTAGGGTTAAAATTGGGTAAATTGAATTTGAGCATGATTTGGTTAAATTACTTGATTGAGTATGCTTGAATGATGTTTAATTGAAGTTGGATTGGATCAATTTCATGAAAATTGATTTGGAACAATTTTCCCCATTTGGGTTGGCTTGGCCGAATCTACATTAACCCTAATGTCTTGGTATTTTGATTTTTTTTATTCATTGGATGAGTTGAAATCAATTGGGAATTGTTGATTTGTGAATTAATTGGATTGAATTTGAAATTGGACAAAATTCCCCTCATTGTCGAGACTTATAGCATGTAAAATGGGTTTGTTTTTTGATTAAAATGTGTTGGACATGTTTTGATGTTAATGAGCATAATTAATTGTACAAATTTGTGTTTTGGAAATGTTAATTTGGGTAATTAATTATGGCATACACTTTAGTCAATTAAATTATAAAATTTGGAATTTGATAATTTAATTAATTAGGCCAAATTTAGAATTGGGCTTTAATGGGCTTGGTTGTACCAAGATTGGTTTAGGCTAAATTGGTTGGATACAATTGGGCCCAAAACCATATCCATAAAGTCCAATTATGACTAATGGACCTTAATATATTAATTGGGCCTAATAGGCCTAATTGGTTTCTAGGCATATAAGGGTGATTCCTTAAATGGGCTTTGGTAATTGGGTTTGACCCATGTTGACCAAAAGTCCATGCCTTAAGAAATTAATTAAAATCCCATTGGACTTTAATTAAATTAACATTGGATGTTAATCGGGCTTTGAGACTCGTAACGATTAGATTTGGAATCTAAGTCGTAAGAGTTCGTTAATAAAGTGTAATATTTAATTTGGAATTAAATAGTGAATTAGTATTAAATACATATTAATTGGATTTAATTTTGTAGTTTAATATAATTCAAGAATTCGTAATTTGAGTACTTATTCGCAAAATGAGTTTGACTCGCGCAAAATCAAATTGTTGTTTGAACATTGGATGGTAATTAATATTCAGATTAATTAATTGGATTAGATTGATTGATAACATGCTTGTGTGAATACATGGTTGCGATGCATGAATAATGTATATCGGATGGATATTAGATGGGTGGGGCAATTTTGGAAATTATTGTAATAAATTTAGAATTTATTAAATTGGACCTGCGTGTCCAGCCTATTACCTCCATACTCTTTGTATTTCTCTTCTTACCTATTCCCCTCAATGTAAATGAGGTTTCTTTAGAAATGTTATGTAATCGGGTAGAAGTAATACATGTGCTAGCGGGAGAGAGGAAATGGAGAGATTTGTTCTAGGAACAATGTGTTAAGTATCCATCCTCATATCATTATTATTTTATTTACGCGCATTATTATGTGTTTAGAATGCATGTTTAAGGGTGTATGATGATGAGACCTTAACAAAGATAATAAATTGGTTGCCATTTGCACGCGAAAAACCCTCAAATCATATTAAGCGTTTTTCCTTCCATTGAGTGATTCTTACTCAAGATCTAAGACTGACATTGGTTTGTTGGCCAAAGTCAAGACCTTTGTCCGTCGAGGATGTGTTTGAATCATGAAAGCTTTGTTCCATATCGGTGTCTTGTCCAAGTTGTGATTTGTTGGCCAAAGTCAAGATCACTTCTTGTCCATCGACATTGATTACGAAGCTTTCCATGGTCAATGGGTTCCGCTTAACTGGGATCACTAAGTTTGTTGTGCCAAAGCCAATGCTTAGTAGATTCAGAGGAAAAAGGTTAGGCAATATATTGGATATATTGGCATATATAAGATATATGTTTCGGACTTGGATGTCCACCTACTGGATCTAGGAATTGGATGAGATCCAATTGATCTTAGAGATCTACCTAGTTAATTATCATACAATTTGTTGGCCAAAGTCAAAATTGTGTGTTATTTAACGGGATCCTAGCCCACTAGGAAACAAGGTTTCCCGAGTACTCAACAGAGGGTTAGAGGCTCGCCGAAAAATAGTGGGAGGGAAGTATTAAATTTGCAATATTCGTTTAGTTACTTGCCATAAGTGCTCATTTCAAATTATTTCGTCGAATAAATTAATATATTAGTTGGACTAATAATTAATGTTGTTTTAATATAATTTCAGGATAGTCCTGGAAAATAAGAAGTTACTTTATTTGATAAAATAACATATTAGGCCTAAGCCTAGAGTTAAGCAAATAGTAGAGCATGATATTTGGAATATTCATGTGATGATAACTTTAGTGCTTAATCCATTAAGCTTGCCAAATAAACTCCTTAATTTCTTAGTCAGAACTAAGGATTAGATCCTTAAAGTATGATAATAAAATTGAAGGATCTTCATAGATTTATTCTTAGATCTTAGAAGTACTAAATTGAAATAGTAAACTCTTGGAGAGTTAATGGCTATACTCAATGAGTCAAAGCCAAAGTTTGCAATAAGGCAAGTAGCGCAAGGCGCACCTTACTTCGACATCCCAGAAGGCCAAGGCTTGGCCAAAAGCTTCTAGAATATGGAAAAAGGGCAAAGGTAAAGTCATTATAATCTTCTGGGAAGACAAAGGACAAATCCTAAAATGTCTACCTATACTGTGGCAAACGAGGTCACTGAAGCGTGACTGCCGTATGGACAAGGCAGACATGAAGGAATTGAAGAACGGGCAAGGCTCTGACTTCAAATATGTTTGT
Organism: Zanthoxylum bungeanum; assembly: GCA_019454045.1. Classification (NCBI taxonomy): domain Eukaryota; kingdom Viridiplantae; phylum Streptophyta; class Magnoliopsida; order Sapindales; family Rutaceae; genus Zanthoxylum; species Zanthoxylum bungeanum. Next base: position 160,839 of record SKCR01031891.1, read on the forward strand.
CATAAAATATGTTCACTGCTAGTATTAAAATTGGATTTTAGATACTGGATGTGGTACATAAATATGTACTGGTGTGCAGAATCTACTGAGAGCAGGATACTGACTTCAGATAGAGATTTATCTACGAATAGGAAATGGGACGATAGTCGTTGTTTTAACCGTAGAGACCTAAGTTTAGGAACTACCATTCGGGTGTGTACTTAAATTAGGAAACTATTATAATGTAACTAGTTTAACTAGAAACATTATCTCTATATCAGTGTTTAATCCGTTGCGGATTTACCTTTACATTCTAGAACACTAAAGTGTTTTATTATATAAAGATGATATTGAGATAACCACATTAGATGTGAATAACAGTATTTATATTTTGAATATAAATAAATCTCAAACGTATGACATGACAAACAAATAGCTCAAACTGAGTTAATCAGTTGAGACTTATATGTGGCATTGATGTCTGGGACATAATTAGACAAGACTCGTATATCCACACTTTCGAAGAGTGGGTACTAGGACATATTTGATTCTATTCAAATAAAGTCTACGTAAAACACTGTTTACTTGGTAAAAGTGCAAATGCCACCGATCTGTTAGCCCTTGTTCATAGTGACGTAGGTGGGCCCATATCTAGCTAGGCTAGAGGTGGATATGAATATTTCGTGACCTTTACGGATGTGGCATCGCATTATGGTTATGTGTTTCTTTAGAAACACAAATCGGAAACTTTTAGAGTTTCGACACGAAGTAGACAAACAGATCAGCTAAAGTATTAAACAATCACGGTCAGACCATGATGAAAATACTTAAGCAATAAGTTTCTCTAATACTTGAAATAGTATAGTATTCTTTCAATGAGGACTCCTCCCGGAACACGTCATTTTGACGGTGTGTCCGAACAGAGAAACCAAATTTTGTTAGACATGATAAGGTTAATCATGAGTCGCTCTGAGCTACCATTTCCTTCAACGGATAAGCCATAAACAATGCATAACTTATTTTGAATAAGGTTCCATAAAAATCTGTTTGATAGACTTCATATTGGATATGAACAGGAAGAAACAGGGTTTTCTCATTCCTGAAGATTTGGGAATGCTAGGCATATGTTTGGATGATACCAAACTAAAACCCAAATCGGATAAATGCCTAAGTTGCAGGTTATCCTAGGGAAACCAAAGTATAGTACTTATACAACTCACAAGAGAACAATTTAATTGTTGCTCACCATGTGGTTTTCCTAAGAGGAATACCTATATGCAATGGTAAGTAGGAGGAAAGTAAAACTCGGTGAAAATCGGAGTAATACTGTTCCAGGCACAGATTCCTAAATGGAACACAAATAGTTCATCAACGATGAAACTATACCAATAATCTTCGAATACAAAAGAACCACGTAAGTCGGAGAGAGTCAGAAAGCAACCTGGGGTATGGGTTTCTAATCTCACCTCATAAAGATGTTAATCTTATTGAGGAATACGAACTAACTATGTATGAGGAAGTGATACAAGGTATCGACTCCCTATTATGGCAAAGTGCCATAAAATCCGAAATGGATTCCATGTATACCAACCAAGTTTGGATACTAGTTGTTGTACCGAAAGGCATTGTACATATTGGTACTGTATAAGTCTTTATAGAACCGTACATAGCTCGGTTGTAGGACACTTGAGTGACTGGCTATAGGCCAAGTGGGAGATTGTTGGACAGTTATGACCCATAGCGTCACTATTTGTACAGATCATGGTGTTGTTGTACAAATTAACTATGTGACAAAGGAAATTGCTCTTTTATCATTTGTGATTAGATCACCAAGATGTATAAATGATGAAAGGTCCATATGATTAGTTCATGGATTGAGATTATATGAGACAGTATCAATCCACGAAGGTTTAATCATTAAATATCCCTAGTCGTAGTATTATCGAGATTGGACATCGATAATGCGGAATAGACTAGTATTACACTTGTGCGCGTTGTGAGGGCATAACATCATAGTTCTCATATATTTGGGTATAGGATACTCATGCAAGTGTAGTAGGAGGTTGTGTTTTACCAATGGTACGGAAAACAGCTTCGCTCTGGATAGACCCCTCGGAATTCCATTGGTAGTATTACTATGTGTCTATGGAAGTCCGAATCAGGGTAGGTGTGATTGGTAGTATTAACCTGAGACATGCACCGCTAATACTTGCGACAATCAATGTACTTTGGTTTTGGTCATCCAGGGCTTTAACAGGTTCTGTGTACGCCCCTTCTGGGTATATTGAGAATCGTAGTCTATTGGGTGTGATGTCGAGATGGAAGTATCACTCCAGTAATAGTGGAGATGATGATCACATTGGATACGGAACTGGTTCTCTTATATGCTGCAGCTATCGCGATATTATGACTAGGTCATGTTTATCCAATTATAGAGACTAGTTACAAGAGATCCGATATGTGCTTCGTACGGGGCAGACACATTTCCAGCCCCAGGCCTAGCACGTGACATCCGATACTGGATCGAAATACGCAATACTACGTAAACTACGCCTGATATAGATAACATATTACTGTAAGGATATTTCTGGAGAATTGGGTAGGCATGGCGCTTTGCTAGAAGCCAACCTTGACTTGTAAATCGGTATAAACGTAGTACTAGGTACTTACGTGTTCGGATAGTCCGACGACCGGATTTACTGCCAACATATCTGGGGATCTCATGGGTCGTTTCCCGAAGATTCACTGATGACGTATGACTCACACTTTATTAAACTGGGATTAATTATATGAGAGAGAAAATTAATCTGGGATTAATTACAGAGATATTTTATCTATGATAAAATATTAATTAAAGAGAGAGAACGATTAATTTGGAATTAATCGATAAAATAATATATTCGATATATTATTTGAAATTGGATTTCGACGCGGAATTGAAATTAGATTTTAATTCGGGCGAACGAGTTAATTTAGAATTAATTCGTTAGCGCCGTGAATAGTGATTTTGCTAGGCATAATTATTTAATTACGTCGCAACGGAAAATTCGTTAATTTGGAATTAGCGAACCCGAGCCCGGGAGTGTTTGCGAGCGCACTCACGTTTCGAATTCGAGTGCGGCCCACAAGTCACATCAAGCGTCAAATCACTTGTCAATTTGATTGATGTGACAACTTGTCACTTGAGTGATGTGAATAGTTGATGGAGTTTGTTGGCATTAAACCTTTGACTTTTGGAAAGCCAAATTTTTGGTAAATGAATTTGGAAATTCACTAATGTGTATTAGATACACATTTCCAACAACCATCACACAACTCTCTTCTCTCAATTTCTTCCTCTCTCTCTCGGCCATGGGCTGATTTTTCTTATTCTTTTCACTGTCGTCACCGTGAGTTGAAGGAGAAGTAATTGATGATTTTTGTGGCAAAAATCAAGAGTGCTAGCACACAATGGAGACATACAAAGGTGATAGGGAAACCCACTTATGACCAAGGAATCACCAAATGAAGTTTGGAGCTTGGAGCTTGGAGCACACTTGTGTTGGTTATTATCTAGGTCCCAAGATCAAACAAGACATGAAAACAATGCGTGAATACACCAACGAAGATAGCGGAATACTTACATTGGTTGGTTGAGTCGAATCGGCAACAAACAAAGCCCAAAATGCTCACTGGTTTGGCGCCACTGCATGCAGTTCACTGCCTTCTGTCTAATGTTTTTGAGCTGCGAAATGGAGCTCCTAACTTCGTCGGACGGATCCCGGCTCATGGTCGAACCTCCCTACCACCTTCGAAAGACTCGTAAGTGTGCTAGCACTAGATTTCTCACCATGAAAAACCACTCTTGCTTCCCCTTAGTGTCACGCCATTTCTGGTTCTGAACCAGTCCATTTTTGTTCTGTTTTGTGCGTGAGAGAAGAGAAAGTAATGGAGAGATAGAAATGTGTTGACTTGTTACAAAAGGTGTAAAGGCTTTACCTTTTATTTTCCCAAAAATATAAATGATTTACCTTTTGCTTTAATTCAAATCAAGTAAAAAGTTGGAGCCAAAAGCATAAAGTTTTCCCTCCAAAATGCTTTTACACTTTATGTCAACTTTAAGTCATATCATTTTTAATAAAGTGACATGTCTTTGACGCTTGATGCGACTTGCGTCGCCACACTCGAATTTGAAATACGAATGCGCTCGCAATCACACCCGGGCTCGGGTTTCGTTAATTCCAAATTAACGATTTTTCCGCGCGTCGTAATTAAATGATTACGCCTAGCGAATTCACTATTCACGTCGCTAACGAATTAATTCTAAATTAATTCGTTCGCCCGAATTAAAATCTAATTTTAATTCCGCATCGAAATCTAATTTCGTTTAATATATCGAATATATTAATTTAATCGATTAATTCCAAATTAATCGTTATCTCTCTCTAGACGATATTTTATCATAGATAAAATATCTCCGTAATTAATCCTAGATTAATTTTCTCTCTCTTCTATATAATCCCAGATTATTCAAAAGTGCGAGTTGTGCGACATCGGTGGATTATCGGGAAGCGACCCATGAGATCCCCGGATTAGCTGGCAGTAAATACGGTCGTCGGAGTATCCGAATCACGTACGTACCAAGTACTACGTTCTACCGATTTACGAGACAAGGTCGACTCCTAGCAAAGCACCAAGTCTTCCCAATTCTCCGGACATATCCATTTTTGAATATCAAAGATCTGTATCAAGCGTAGTATACAATTGTATTGTGCATATCGGTCCAGTATCGGATAGTCACGTGCTAGGGCTGGGGCTGGATAAGTGTCTACCCCGTCCGAAGCACATATCGGATGTCTGGTAACATAGTCTCTATAATCGGATATTCATGACCTGGTCACAATATCCAGATTGGTTGCGCAACACTCAAGAGCACTAGTACCGTATCATGCGTGACATCATCTCCAATATAACTGAAGTGATACTTCCGTCTTGACATCACACCCAATACACTACGACTCTCTGATAAACCCAGAAGTGGTGTACGCAGAACCGGTTAAAGCCTGTACCACCAAGACCAAAGTTTATCAATTATCGTAAGTATTAGCGATGCAAGTCTCAGGTTAAGACTATACACACCTACCTTGATTTCGGCCTCCCATAGACACATAGTCATAATACCAATGGGATTCCGAGGGGTCTATCCAGAGCGAAGCTGTTTCCCGTACCATCGGTGAAACACGACCTCCTATCGCACTTGCATAAGTATCCAATACTTATATATATGAGAACTATGCCGTTGTGCCCTCACAACGCACACAAGTGCAATACTAGCCTATTCCGCATTATCGATGTCCAGTCTCGATAATACTCCGGCTAGGGATATTTAATGATTAATCCTTCGGGGACCGATACTGTCTCATATCATTCTCAGTCCAGGAACTAATCATAGGGACCTCTCTTTCATTTATATATATATGGTGATCTAATCACAAATGATGAGAGTGCAATTTCCTTGTCACATAGTTAATTTGCTACAACAACATAATGATCTGTGCAAATAGTGACGCTATGGGTCATTTTGTCCAACAATCTCCCACTTGGCACATAGCGAGTCGCTCAAGTGTCCTACACCCGAACTATGTACGGTTCGCTCAAATTGCTGAGGAAAGATTTTCGTCAGCGGATTTGTTTGATTATCGTCTGACGCGATTTGCAACGATCATCACATCGCCACGATGTATGATCCGAACGAATCAGATGATATAGAAGTATATATCTGGATCGTCGATGAGACCTTTAATTCCTTAGTCTGTGCTGACGCCTAGCTCAGCCGCTAACAGAACTATATCTAATCTAATTAGATTTATTTTCGATCCAAATGGCTTCTTTTGGCTGCCTCAGCTGCAGCAATAATCCGCATTTGTTGTTTATTCGGCAACAGTTATCTTGCTCGGAATATTTCCAGCTCACTGTCCCGTTATCAAACTTTATAGTACCGTAGTATTTAATTGTTTGGAAACTTGTTGCAGTGATCCCAGTCACTTCAAGTTCTCCTTCTCTATAGTTTAAGACAGCATCTTTAGTTCTCTGAGATACTAACAGATGTTCTTAATCTTCAATCCAGTGACTATCACTTGGATTGACCTGATTGTGACTCCATATGCTCGAAGCGTATGAGACACCCTATCAAGTACATTTTAAATGTATAATTTCCCAAAGAGTGTTAACAACTCCAAATCTATCCCAGTAGATCTTTATTCCTTGAATAAAGGTTGTTACTCCCCAGAATTCTACGGAGAATTTCTATTGAAAGAATATCTATGAAAGCCAAGCTTTCAGCAATTGCTTTATGGGAATTTCACTGTCAGTGCGCACTCCCACTAACCTCCTTATATACACAAGAATTATTTCGTTTTGATTCAAATTATAAACCATTATGATTATTTCAAAACGACAGTTCCAAGAACCTTATGCTTGCTTCAATCCAAACATGGATCGAATAACCCGCAAACCTTGTTTGTCGGTTATTCAAAATCGTCAGGATGTTGTAAACATCCTCCAAAAGGTTTCCTTCTCAGGAAAGCGATTTGATCTACAACTGACTCATTTCATCAATTGAAATACGCAGTTTTCAACAAGCATCTTCAAAATGGATTTACCATGGCAACAGGTAAAAGATTGAACCGTTATTAACACAATGTTGATAACGATACCTTTCCGTCAAAAGCCCAGCTTTGTACGTTGGTATGTTGCCTTCCATGTATGTCTTCCTTGAAGACGTTTAATGTACCAATAGGCACAATGCCTTGTGGTACAACAACTAGTATCCAAAATAGGTTATACATGGAATCCATTTCGGACTCATGGCACTTTGCCATAATAGGGAGTCGATACCTCGTATCACTTCCTCAAAACGTAGTCGGATGGTATACCTTCATAAGATTGACATCTTTATGAGGTTAGATCAGAACCCATACCCTAGGTTGTTTTTCTGACTCTATCCGATCTACGAAGTTCTTGTGTATATGAAGATTAATGGTACAGATTCATCATTGATGAACTGTTCGTGTTCCATTAAGGACTTCTTGCCTAGAACAGTATTACTCCGATTTTCATCGAGTATCACTATCCTCCCACTGTCCACTGCATATCGGTATTCCTCTCAGGAAAACCGCATGGTGAGCAACAATCACATTGTTCTCATGTGAGATTTATAAGTACTATACTTAAGGTTTCCCTTAGGATAACCTATATTGGCACTTATCCAATTTGGGTTCTTAGTTTGGTATCATCCAAACGTTATGCCTGGCATACCCAAATTATTAGGAATGAGAAACCATGTTTCTTTCCTATTCATATCATATATGATATCTGTCAAACAGATTTATATGGATCCTTATTCTAAATAAGTTTTGCACTGTTAGTACATATCCTATTGAAGGAAACAGTAGCTCAGAACGACTCGTGATAAACCTTATCATGTCCAACAAAATTCGGTTTTAGTTTGGACACACCGTCTAACTGACGTGTCTCGGGAGGAGTCCTCATATGAAAGAATACCGTACTCTTTCATGTACATAAGAAACTTACTGCTTAAGTATTTTCCATTACGGTCTTACCTTTGCGGAATATACTATAGCCGATCTGTTTGTCTACATCGTGTCCAAACTCTAAAAGTTTCCGATTTGTGTTCTTCAAAAGAAACACATAACCATAATGTGATGCCACATCCGTTAAGGTCACGAAATATTCATGTTCACATCTAGTTTAGCTAGATATGGGCCCACTAACTTCACCATGAATAGGGCTAACAGATCGGTGGCCCTTATACTATTACCAAGTAAATAGTATTTTAGGTACTTTACCTAATAAACTAGATTCGCAGACCTTATTTGAATAGTCAAATCAGTCCTAGTACCCACTCTTCAAAAGTGTGGATATACGAGTCTCGTTTAATTGTGTCCTAGACAACAATGCCACAAATAAGTCTCTATTGATCAAATCAATTTGAGCTATTTATTTGTCATTTTATATGTTTGAGATTTTATTTATATTCAAAATATAAATTCTGTTATTTACATCTAATGTATTTATCTCAGTATCATCTTTATATAATAAAACACTTAGTGTTCTATAATATAAAGGTTTTATCCGCAACGGATTAAACACTGATATAGAGATAATGTCTCTAGTCAAACTAGTTACATTATAACAGTTCCTAATTTAAGTACATATCCAAAGGGTAGTTCCTAAACTTAGGTATCTACGGTCGAAACAGCGACTTTCGTCCCGTTTCCGATTCGCAGAGAAATCTCGGCTTGAAGTCAGTATCCAGCTCATAGCGGATTCTGAACATCAATACATATATATTATGTACCACACTAAGTATTTAAAATCCAATTTCAATACTAGTAGTGAACATAACTTTGACAAATATTTTTTAAAGGCAGAGCCTCGCCCTTTCTTTAATTCCTTCGTGTCTTCCATATCCAAATGGTAGTCACTTTGGGATATGTCAATTATCCTTTTCAATATTTCATAAACCTTTGGCCAAGCCTTGGGTTTTAGAATATCGAAATGATGTGCACCTTGTACTACATGCCCAATTGCAAACTTTGACTTTTCACCTCTAGAATAGTTAAATCAATTCTCTAAGAATTATTAATTGCAATTTAATACTTTTAAATCTAAAGATAGATTTATGATAAGTATATTAATTAAGCACTAAAGTCATCATCACATAAATCTTCCAAAGATTTTATGCTCTACTTATTTGCTTAATTAAGGCCTAGATATAACAGGTTATTTTATCCAATAAAGTAACCTATTATGTATTCCCAATATGAAAATTAAATCATTTAAAACATTTAACCCAAGGATTATATATTTTAAATATTCAACTTTTCAATTCTTTCTTGATTTCAATAGTCCAACTATTTAATCAATTTTAATAAGGTACTATTTATTATAATGATTACAATAATCCAATTATTTAATCAACTATAATTTTAATATTGATTACTATAATCCAATTATAAAATCAATTATCATTTAATTCAATTATATTGATTACTATAATCCAATTATAAAATCAACTATAATTTTAATATTGAATGAGTTTGTATATAGTCCAACTATATATATTTTTAAAACAACATAAAATATTAGTCCAACTAATACTTTTGATTAATATGACGAGTAAAATAGAGATGAGCGCGTTTAGCGAGTATTCGAACGAATGTTGCAAATTCAATACTTGCCTCCCACTATTTTTCGTCGAGCCTCTAACCCTCTGTCGAGTACTCGGGATACCGTGTTTCCTAGTGGGCTAGGATCCCGTTAAATATCACACAATCTTGACTTTGGCCAACAAATTGTATGATAATTAACTAGGTAGATCTCGAAGATCAATTGGATCTCATCCAACTCCTAGATCCAGTAGGTGGACATCCAAGTCCCAAACATATATCTTATATATGCCTATACATCGAATGTATACCCTAACCTTTTTCCTCTGAATCAACTAGGCCTTGGCTTTGGCACAACAAACCTAGTGATCCCAGTCAAGCGCGGACCCATTGACATGGAAGCTTCGTAATCAATGTCAATGGACAAGAAGTGGTCTTGACTTTGGCCAACAAACCACAACTTGGACACGACACCGATATGGAACAAAGCCTCGTGATTAAAACACATCTTCGACGGACAAGGGCTTGACTTTGGCCAACAACCCCTGCCAATCTCGGATCTTGAGTAAGAATCACTCAATGGAAGGAAAATAAACGCTTGATATTTAACGAGGGTTTTTCGCGTGCAAATTGGCTACCAAATTAATTATCTTTGTTAAGGTCTCATCATCATACACCCTTAAACATGCATTCTAAACACATAATAAAGCGAGTATGAAATAAATAATAATGATATGCGGATGGATACTTTACACATTGATCCTAGATCAAATCTCTCCCTTTCTCACTTAAGCTAGCACTTGTACTACTTCTACCAGTTACACTATACTTCTAAATAAACCTCATATACATAGAGGGGAATAGGTGAGAAGAGAATACAAAGAGAATAGAGGTGATAAGGCTGGACACGCAGGTCCAATTTAATAAATCGAATTTATTACAACAATTTCTAAAATTGCCCCACCCGACTAATATCCATCCGATATACATTATTCATACAACACAACCATGTATTCACACACATAAGCATGCTATCAATCAATCAAATCAAATTAATTAATCTGATAATTAAGTGATCATCCAATGTTCAAACAACGATTTGATTTTGTTCGAGTCAAACTCGTTTTTGCGAATAAGTACTTAAAGTACGAATTCATGAATTAAATTAAACTACATCATTAAATCTAATTTAACATGTATTAATACTAATTCACTATTCAATTCCAAATTAAATATTACACTTTTATTTAATAAACCTTTTACGATTTAAATTCCAAATTTAATCGTAACGCGTCTCAAAGACCGATTAACGTCCAACGTCAATTCAATTAAAGTCCAATGGGCTTTTAATTGAATTCTTAAGGCGTGGACTTTTGGTCAACTCGGGTCAAACCAATAACCAAAGTCCAATCCGGGATTTACCCCATAAGCCCATAAATCAATCTTGGCCCATTAGGCCCAATTGAACATTAAAGGTTCATTAGTTGCATTTGGGCTTTATGGTTAAGGTTTTGGGCCCAATTGGATCCAATCCATTTGGCCTAAACCCAACTTGATAAATCAAGCCCAATAGGCCCAAATACAACATTAGAAGCCCAATATCAAAAATAGGCCCAAATAATTAATTCAAAAAATCCAATTTTCAAATTTAATTACCAAAGTGTATTATATGATTAATCAACTAAATCAACATTTCCAAAACACAAAATTAGTCCAATTAATCATACTCAATTCATTATTATATGTCCAACACACAAATTGAAAAACCAAACCCATTTACATGCTACAAAGCTCTCGGCCAAGGAGGGATTTTGTGTCCGATTCGGTTTCAATCCAATCGAACCCACAATCGACATTAAATCACCATCCAATTTGATTTCATACACATCCAATGTCACAAAATCAAAATTACCAAGACATTAGGGCAATAATACCATTCGGCCAACACAAGGATTTTGGGGTTTTTGTCCAATTCGAAATCCAATCCAATTCTATTCAAATTAACATCAACCTAAATGATTTCAACTCATCAAATGAATCAAAAATCAAAAATTTCCAAGAATCCAAAATACATACACATTCGGTCAACACAAGCAATTTGGGGATTTATGTTCAATTCAAAATTCAATCTAATTGACTTCAAATTAACATCATCCAACATCATTACAACCCATCCAATGAATCAAAATGAAAAAATTCCAAATTTCCAAACATGCTTGAAGATTCGGCCAACTCACAAATTTGGGCAAAATTGATCCAATCACATTTTGTTGAAATTGATCAAATCAATCTTCAATATAACATATATTAAGCATGCTTAAACATCCAATTTTATAAAATCATGCTCAAATCCAAAATACCCAATTTTAAGCCCTACATTTTTCATGCTTGAACCTATAGCTCTTGATGCCATTGTTGGTAATTATCTAGGTCCCAAGATCAAACAAGACATGAAAACAATGCGTGAATACATCAACGGAGGTAGCGGAATACTCACATCGATCGGTTGAGTCGATTTGAAGATGAATGAAGCCCAAAAACCTCACTGCCAAGGGCGCCAACTGCAGCAGTCCACTGCCTTCGATTTTCAGATTTGAGCTGAGAAAACGGAGCTCCAAGCCTCGTCCGACGGATCCCGGCTCATGGGCGAACCTCCCTACCACCTTCGCAAGACTCGTAGTGTGCTAGCACTTGCGGTTATCACCATGAAAACGCAACTCTTGCTTCCCTTTGTTCACGCCATTTCTGGTTCAAAACCAGTGAGCTTCTTAGCTTTTGGCCGTGAGAAGAAGAGAGCAAAAATGAGAGAGAAAGAAAAGTGTAAAGTTATTACAAAAGTTGTAAATCATTTTGTTTATATATTTTCCAAAAATATTAAATGATTTACCAATTAATTTAACTTTCAAAAAGTCAAAGAAATTGAATGTAATAAGCTTGAGTGTTCCACACTCCAATATCAATGTCCATCAAGTCATATCAACTTTAATAAAGTGACATGTCTTTCAATCAATCAATCACATCAATCAATCACATCACTCAAAGTGACATTTGTTTTGACGCTTGATGTGACGAATGATTTGACGCTTGATGCGACTTGCGATGCCGCACTCGAATTCGAAATACGAATGCGCTCGCAATCACACTCGGGCTCGGGTTCGTTAATTCCAAATTAACGATTTTTCCGTCGCGTCGTAATTAGATGATTACGCCTAGCAAATTCACTATTCACGTCGCTAACGAATTAATTCTAAATTAATTCGTTCGCCCGAATTAAAATCTAATTTTAATTCCGTGTCGAAATCTAATTTCGTTTAATATATCGAATATATTAATTTAATCGATTAATTCCAAATTAATCGTTATCTCTCTCTAGACGATATTTTATCCTAGATAAAATATCTCCGTAATCAATCCTAGATTAATTTTCTCTCTCTTCTATATAATCCCAGATTATTCAAGAGTGCGAGTTGTGCGTCATTGGTGGATTATCGGGAAGCGACCCATGAGATCCCCGGATAAGTTGGCAGTAAATACGGTCGTCGGAGTATCCGAATCACGTACGTACCAAGTACTACGTTCTACCGATTTACGAGACAAGGTCGACTCCTAGAAAAGCACCAAGTCTACCCAATTCTCCGGACATATCCATTTAAGAATATCAAAGATCTGTATCAAGCGTAGTATACTAATGTATTGTGCATATCGGCCCAGTATCGGATAGTCACGTGCTAGGCCTGGGGCTGGATAAGTGTCTGCCCCGTACGAAGCACATGTCGGATGTCTGGTAACTAGTCTCTATAATCGGATATACATGACCTTGTCAGAATATCCCGATGGCCGTGCAGCACTTAAGAGCACTAATACCGTATCTTGTGTGACATCATCTCCACTATGAATGGAGTGATACTTCCGTCTTGACATCACATCCAATACACTACGACTCTCTGATAAACCCAGAAGTGGTGTACGCAGAACCGGTTAAAGCCTGTACCACCAAGACCAAAGTCTATCGATTATCGTAAGTATTAGCGATGTAAGTCTCAGTTTAAGACTATACACACCTACCTTGATTTCGGCCTCCCATAGACACATAGTCATAATACCAATGAGATTCTGAAGGGTCTATCCAGAGCGAAGCTGTTTCCCGTACCATCGGTGAAACACGACCTCCTATCGCACTTGCATAAGTCTCCAACACTTATATATATGAGAACTATGTCGTTGTGCCCTCACAACACACACAAGTGCAATACTAGCCTATTCCGCATTATCGATGTCCAGTCTCGATAATACTCCGGCTAGGGATATTTAATGATTAATCCTTCGGGGACTGATACTGTCTCATATCATTCTCAGTCCAGGAACTAATCATAGGGACCTCTCTTCATTTATATATCTATGGTGATCTAATCACAAATGATGAGAGTGCAATTTCCTTGTCACATAGTTAATTTGCTACAACAACACAATGATCTGTGCAAATAGTGACGCTATGGGTCATTTTGTCCAACACGCCAGTCACTATTCATTGATTGATGGATTGATGGAGTGATGTGTGTGGTTGGACAGCATTTATGGCTTGATTTTTTGAAAATCAGAAGTGGTATATGTTAATTGATTTTTTGGAAATCAATTAGTCAACACTCAACCAAGTCTCTCCTCTCTTTCTTCTTCCTCTCACACGCCAAAGGGCTGAAAAACCTTCTATTTTTCTGTTGAAAAACCGAGAGCCATAGGGAAGCTTAGAGTCGCGATTTTGTGGCAAAATCGGGAGTGCTAGCACACTACGAAGTCATGCGAAGGTGATAGGGAAGTCCACCCATGAGCTTGGAATCGTTTGACGAAGCTTGGAGCTTGTTCAAGGAGCAACAAAAGCTGAATTTGGAGGAGCCACTGCAGCTCACTGCCGAGCAGTCCATGGAGGCAGAAAATTGATTTTTGTTGCCTCGCGCATCGCTCAACCGATCGATGTGAGTATTCCGTAAATCCCTCGTTGTATTCACGCATGTTTCATGCTTGTTTAATGATCTTGGGACCTTAGCAAACACCAGAAGGTCCCCAAATACAAGCATAAAGAGATATTTCAAGCATGAATCAATAATTTCTACAGAGCGGCCCATCGGCATTTCAGAAGCTTTTGGCCCAATTGTCATAGGATACGAACTCATCCCAGTTTAAATGGCCCAACAAGTTCGTATTTCTGACAAGAAGTCCAACTGCATCCAAATGAGGATGGTCCACAAACACAAGAAAATAGTTGCTATAGGTCATACAACTCCGGTCTACATATGGGTTTGCGGGAGTGTGGATAAAGACTCTAGCTGGCGAAGGATTGCCCACAACTAGGTCTCCCCACTCAAGGGTTCGAGCAACCAAGTGAGCGAACCTTTTTTATACCTTACAGTACGTGCCAACGAGTTATGGTGCATGACTGACTATCAAATGGATTTCCCATTGTAGATTCCCTAGAGGGAAGGCAGAGCGAACTCTCTTAAAAACCCAAGCCTCTTAGGCTCTTATCGCTTGGTGACAGGAATAAACAACGAGTCCTCCAAATTAGTCCATCACGGTAGGCTACAAGTACATGATTATCTAGGTGCCTTCGCAGCTTTTCCTTATAGAAAGGTAGTGAATGAGGGAAGACAACAAACCATTACCTAGCCTTAAAAGTGCCTTTGATTAAACCTCTTTCAACCCACGGTTAACACGGTTAATTAAAGCACAAATCACAATCATTACAAGGTATTATTTCAGGGCCAATTCTCTATCCCCAGTGGAGTCGCCAGACTGTAGGACACAGAAATCGGTGACGCTGTTCTAGGCTCGCGGCCTAGTTGGGAGTACGGAATAGCCCGCATGGGACTAAACCAGAGAAATAATATGGAGTCGCCACCCGGGACAAAGATTTAAGGCCGTACTCACCCCTCGCAAGGGAAGACCTCAAACCATTGGGTTCGGAATGGTCCCTTACTTATGCCATTTGTAATGATGTGATTTGTGCAATAATTTAATCGAATCTACGCAACCTATTTATAAGAATATTATACTCCTAAGTTCGCATGTATAAAATGAATCATCACAACGGCAGACATATGATATCACACAATAATCTCATGAACATGTTGAATCATCAAACACAAAAAATAAATAACAACCTAAACATAAACATAAAGAAACACCTATTCCAAAAGGATATAACAAGATCATACATGGAGGAATAACATACTAATGGCTAAATCATGCTTAAGAAACAAGTAACATCCGAAAGACCTAATCATGCTTGAACATAATCTTGCGAACACATCAAATAGATGAATGCGGGAATACAAATGGATGATAACAGCAAAAGTGCCAATAATGGAATGGCATGGTTAATTACATAATACAAGAGAAATCACCAGAGAAGCGATCATGCATGAAATGTGATGAAAAGGACTCAGTTCAGTGTATGTGCATTCGTGTAGCATTCGTAAATGTGTTCGAACGGTAAACAGAAGGTTCGCGTTCGTGTAGTGTTTGAGAACACGTTCGAACGGGACCATACCTGATGTATGATAAAAGAAAGAAAATACGTGCGTGTTCGAGTAGCGATAGTAAACGCGTTTGAACGATAAACAGAAGGTTCGCGTTCGTATAGCGTTTGAGAATGCGTTCGAATGAGACAAGACCTGATGAAACAAAATGCATGCGCGTTTGAGTAGCGTTCGTAAACGCGTTCGAACGGGAAACAAAAGGTTTGCGTTCATATAATGTTCGAGAACACGTTCGAACGGGACACGACCTGATGCATGATAGATGACGCAACACATACGTAGATAAGAAAATCCACGATGTAGGACCCCGTGTGCCCAATTGAACTCATTCCTATTCAATTGGGTGTACCTCGTCTGGCGCGGCAAAATATCATGGTAAAGGTAGCCTTTAGGCATTTTCCCTCGAATAGAGGACCTTGAATCCACCCTAGTTAGCCCATGCGCATAAGAATGTAATGCATACGTAAATAAAGCAACGATATGCAAAGGATAAATGACATAATAAAAGGCGCGGCAAAATATCGTGGTAAAGGTAGCCTTTAGGCATTTTCCCTCGAATAGAGAACCTTGAATCAACCCTAGTTAGCCCATGCGTACAAGAATGCAGTGCATGCGTAAATAAAACAACGATATACAAAGGGTAAATGACATAATAAAAGGCACGGCAAAACATCGTGGTAAAGGTAGCCTTCAGATATTTCCCTCGAATAGAGGACCTTGAATCCACCCTAGTTAGCCCATGCGCATTATGTTACCGTGCATAAAAAATAAAGACAACAATAATATAGGACCTCGTATGCTCGATTAGACATATCCCACATTCAATCAAACATACTCCGTCTGGCGCGGTAACGTATTGTCGTAAAGGTAGCCTTTTGGACTTTTCTTCCCTCAAATAGAGAACCTTTAGACCAACATACTAAGCCCATGCGCACTACATCATCAATACACAAACAAATAACGTGCAGAAAGTAAAGCGAAAATGACTAAATCATGCTTAAACATAAATAACATACTAGCGACTAAATCATGCTCAAACACAAGGTTGGATGAAACGAAACATGTGTGTCTCTCAAGCGGTACGTGGCGTTGTATCCCGAGTACAGATCGCACTACCGTCCATTCGGATTCGGCTACGGAATTTTCATCCGGGTTTCCATCTGTTATTCCACAAGAGAGAACACATATTCCGTTCATCCGGAAATCACATCTTGCACCAACCTATAATACTCATGCAAAATAAAGTAAGAAAATAAATAAAAGGAAGGGTGCCCTCAGGTCTAACCTTTTAAATCGCCTCTCAGAGGTACGATACATGATCTTCGGAAGGGTTAACGCTCCACAACGCCTCCGGTACACTGGTTCACTGCTTCCTTTCGTTGTTTCGTTGTTTGGACCGCTGTCTTTGCTCCGTTCCGCTGCTATTTTTGCTGTATTAGGGGGCTGTTTTGTGCAGTAATCTTAAGGATTTTAAAGTGTAATTTTTGTTCACTGTTTTTGGTGATTTAGGCTATTGTTTTAAGGTATTTGGGTTGCTGTTTTTCGGTGGATTCATGGGTTATTTTAAGGGTGATATACTGTTGTTTTGGACTTGTTGATGTGCGGCTGAACTGGTTTTGATGGTGGTTTGGTTGGACGGCAATGTAAGAGATTTTTGAATGCTTGGAGGTTTCTTGTGAATATTATGTGTGACTGGACCAAGAGTTTTTTTTTGTGAATGAGCTAGGGGTTCTAAGGGTTGGATTTGGGTTTCTTTTATAGGCAAACGGTAGGGTGAATCCATGTTTGAAAAGGAATAAGATTTGTGTATTAAAGAGATGCCATTTAATTAGTGTCACACAAGGAAAAAAAATATTTAATTGGGGACATGATTTGTTTAAATTAGGAATGGGTTTATTTGATTTGTTTATTTGTTTTGTTTAATTTTGTATATGATTTGTTTTGTTTAGGTAAGTGGATTTTTTATTTTAGTATGTGATTATTTAGATTTTATTTGATTTATTTAATTTTGGAAGGATATTATTTTAATTTGTGACATGTTTTAAATGTTTTAATTATTTTTGGGTGGGTTTTGGTAGGCTAATTGGGCTTTTGCGTGAGGCTAGCAGCAAAACCAGAATTACCGACACCGTTCGAACAGTGATTTGAACGCTGCACGAATGCCCGCAATCTACTTGACGTACGAACGTGTTCACGAACGCAGCACGAACGAAAGTAGTGAACATGAAAATTCAATCCGATGATATACTTATTCTGAATTTCCCCTTCCGACATTCATTTCCCGCGACTTCCGTGACTTAAAAGGTAGTGTCTCCAAATGAGACTCATCATAGGGACTTACATGCAAAATGCAGTGCCTACAATGACTACCCCATTTTTCGAATTAATTACAATTTGGTCCCTTTTGTTCAAATCAAGGCAAGATCAAATCCAATCAACCTAAAATTTTACATGCAACATATTCATACCATAATACATCACATATATGAAAAGCCCCAAATTTGGAGTGGGTTATGAACCCTAATTGTTCAATTTCATCAAATTGATGAATTTAACCAAATATTTAAAATCCAACATTTTAATCCATTCAATACTTCACCAAACTAGCCTCACCACTTTGAAATAACTCTAGAATAATTCTAGGTCATCAAGGAGTGGCTTACTAACTCTAGAATGGCAACTTTGATTTTCAATGAATCGAAAATAAGCCTTTACAACAAGTTTAAGCTTACTTACATGCAACAATCTTTCATACAAGCTCTCAATAAAAATAAACACAAACTATAAGAAAAGAGAGAACAACAAAGAAACACAAAATGATGCCAAGCATGTTAGAAATAATTTCCATGTTGAAGGCTTTGAAGATTTTCATGCCTTTTTCTTTAAGTCTCCAAGCTTCTCTCTCAACTTATTTTATGTTTTTTTTTTTTGTGTATTTGAAACTTATGAAACCCTAAAATTGAAACAAACAATATATACCTACAATTTAAGCCTTGGCCGAAAATGGTATACCAAAATATCTAGATATTTTCTTTTTTGTTTCAATTAAAGTCAACTTGCCAACTTGTTTTTTGAAATCATTAACACTTTAATGTCATTCAATAAGTCAACAATTGCAACTCAAGCCATTTAATTAAATATCAAAACTAAAGATATTTATATTTTTAATTAAATTAATTATTTAACAATTAAATAATTAAATAATTATTTAAATACAAATATATTAAATATATGTATTATATTTACATTAAATATCAAATACATATATATTTATGATATTAGTCAAATATCTCAATTTGACAATTAATTAATGTGTATTTGATAAAATCTATCATTAAATGTAAATACATAAAAATTAAGAAATGACTATTGGGTCCCTTCACAAATACTTTGCGTTTAACCTTTAAACGACTTATAAATAATCAATATTATTTATAAATATTGCCCTAGTGCTCTACGAGTATATTTCATTAGTGAGACTCTAGATTCATGCATATCCGTCATGAAATCCAATTTCGTGTCTATAATTTACCCACCCGTAAATTATGACGATCACATATAAACTCGTTGAATCATACAGGTCAAGGTCATGGCATATTTATAATTCCTCCGTCACATGTATCCGGATATATCCCAGAGATATAGATGTAAACGTCAAATCTATATAGGGATTATCCCGTCAACGTCTCTATTAGCAATCTCAAAAAGAATATTTAGAACTGACTTCTAAAATTTACCATGGGCCCATGGTTTTTTATCTGATAGCTAATCATATATGGACTACCTATGCTCTGTACACAGAACTAACAGATCCTATCTTGACACACACATGACACCCTGAGGATCTATCCACACCCAACGAACAGATTGAGGTCTGATCTAAATAGATCGGTGACATGACTGACATCTAAGTGTGGAAGATGTCTCATGTGCCCACAGTGGTATCTCAAGTCTAAGAATCACAAATGCTACTCAACCCGTGAAGATTCTTATTGACGTTGGTGTACCATCCATTAAGAATCTTCGGTGAGTCATTCAATGTTTATCCACTATAAACACCTACACGTCTATACTAGTCTCCAAGACTTATGGTTCATTGAGAAACCATTGGAATCATAGATTCCAGTATACGACATGTACCGGTCTCAACAGGTTTACTTTACTGACCAAGTAGTGTAAACCTTGACCATGAACAGTCTAAGAATGACAACGTCATGATACATCTCAATGTCAGTTGCGAAGCTTTTGCAACAGTATCATGACTAATCATCCTAAGGTCTATTACGTCTTTACCATATTAAAAGATATATTATATTACAGAAACTGCTTATTTTATTCATAATAAAACGTTTTACATAAGTATTTTCAAGGAAATACAAACGGGAATTGGCGCTCTGAGCACCAACCCCAACAATAAGAGATTATGTTCGTAATGAGAATATGTATGTAAGCTTATAGTTAGTCATGATCCTATTGAGGATTGTAATGGTGATGTATGCCTTGTCAGCCATACAAAATTATATGTGGGATGAGATATGTACGTATGTAAATTCTGATATTGATGTCGTTTATATCTATGATATACAATGCTATGATCTGAAATGAATGAGTCCCATTTTGTATTATGGATGAAATAGATAGTATGAAATTCATGTTGAGTTTCCATTTTCATACTGTATTGAATTGTGTGTAACGAACATGTGTTATGTTCTTTGTTTCGGATGATATATATGATTGGCTGTATAGAATCTGTGTTTGACTTTCTTTTTCTATTGATGGATGAATGTGAAATGGTTTGAGAGTGTTTCTATGGATGAGTGTGAATTGAGATGACAAGATTGATATGTTATTGGTGTTGGGGTTTTAACGCGAGAGCAGCGGAAGCGCGCGGTTCGGGTGAAATCGTAACTTTAAAACTTTTAAAATTACCAAATAAATTATTCAATATAAAATATGAATAATTCATTCATATTTCACCTAAACATATTTATTCGATATCAAATAACGACATAAATAGGTTAGAAACATCGCCAAACGTTTACGAAAATGTTTTTCCACAAAATGACATAAAACACGTTTTTGTCAGAACCAATCAACCAACGCACATGGGGACTGCCCAGGTCAGATCCAATAGTGCTTGGGAAGTTCATGGGCTGCCCAAATAGTGATCAATTCATAGTTTGGACAGCGGACACCCGGTAAGCCTGAAACTCACATGGTAACGCCATTTTTCACCGTTTTCGTATATTTCAACTCCAAAATAATTTCCGGCAATTGTTCCAATGAACAAAACACATCCAATACATTTATACAATATACTTTTCATCACCAAAATCACAGAAAATCCAGATCTGATTTGGTAACCAAAAATATCATTTTTCATGATTTAAATCCAATTTTCTTAACATTAATCATATCAACATTAACACCAACCAAAACCACCACCTATGAAGAACTCAAGAATAACTCTAGGAGTTACAAGAGTGGTCATAACACTATAGAATGACAACAAGTCATCAAATGATAAAATTGTACTAATATTACAATAATATTATCCAATCCAACTTCACACATGCATCTGGCCTCCAAATCCATCCTCCAAATCAAAAAGCCCCAAAATATAAGAAAGGAAGAAACCCTAGAACTATTCTAGATATTCAAGAACAAGAAATAAGCTTTCTAAGTTTAAGATTATTGAAGATTGCCTCCAAATCTTGTAATTTCCTTAAACTGTTTTCTTGAATTTCTTCCTTGGCTCTTCAAGAAAATTTGTGAGCTTTTCTTTTAGATGAAATTCGGCCATGGGAGGTTATGAAATGAGAAAATAAAATTTTCCACTTTATAAAGCAAGTCAAAACCGACTTAGGGGTAAAAGAGAGGACATTTTGGTCATTTGGTCATTTTTAATCTAATTAAATAATAATAAGCTTTTAAGTTGACAAATCTAATTTGTAAACTTTAAGCTTAATAAAATCATGGCACATGTAATCAATAATAATCAAACATATTGCATAACATTTATGTAATATTGAAATAATTTAATTATCTAGATATTTACCATTTAAAAATCTAAATAATTAATTAATGCGATTATTATTATATATGTATTTTTATTTACATTAAATAACAAATACATATATTAAAGGCATGTGTCAAAGTCTCATTTGACAATTAATTAATATGTATCAAATCAAATTTTGTATCAAATATAAATACACATTAATTATTAATGGAACGAAATGCCCCTAATACATGTATTTTCGCTTAACCGATTAAACGATTCGAATTAACTCAGTTAATCCGGTGAAGTATTATGAATAATCTGTATTATTAATAACGCGTTGCCTAAGTGTTCAACGAGTACACTTCAAATTATGAGACTCTTTAAGTTTAGGTTTATCCGTCACAGAATCCAATTTCGTGTCTATAATTCACCCACTTGTAAATTATGACGACCACGGATAATCTCACTAATCTATGCAAGTCGAGGTCACTACATACATATAATCCCTCCGTCAAAGGCTATCAATATTATACCGGGGATATAGATAAGAACGTCAAATCCCTAAGGTATAATATAATCGACTTTTAAATTTACGATCTCTAAATAACACTCAGAACTATCTTCCGAAGTATACCACAGTCATGGATTTACTAGATCGCAAATACGTACTTGATACCTATGCCATGTACATAGGACTGACGGATTTTATCTGATACTCACAGGATATCTTGTGCATTAGTCCACACCCAACGAACAGACGGAGGTCTGATTTAAATAGATCGGTGATGTGACAGCCATCAAAGTGTGGAGGATTTCTCATATATCCACAGTGGTATCTCAAGTCGATGGACCACTATGCTACTCGACTCGAGAAGATTCCTATTGACGTTGGTGTACCATCTATTAGGAAATCTTTAGTGAGTCTTTTAGTGTTTATCAAATAAATACCTACACGTCTATACGAGTCTCCCAAGAATCATGGTTCATTGGGATAAACCATCAGACCAAGTCACGATATACGACATGTACTGGTCTCAGCAGATTTTACTAACCGACCTGTGTTAGTAAATCTTGACCAGGAACTTTATTTGAGAATATACAACTTATAGTGATGCTTCCCAATGTCAATTACAAACTACATTGTAACTGCGCACTACGTTGTAAATTCTAGGGTCTTTGTCTAATATATACATATCACTAAATCATATTTAGTTTCAATCTAATCGTAATTAGATCGAATACGTAAATAAAAACAAGAGGTGCTACCGTTAAGTAAGTAATATTATGGAAAAATGAATTGTTCGTATTCATGAATCAGACATAAATACGATTTAGATTGGCACTCCGAGCACCAACCCTAACAATTTCTCCCACTTGCTCTAGTGCCAATCCACGGTATCATATACACATCTAAATGTGTATCTTATACGCATGGCCCTGAAGAGCTCACCTAGCACTCAATAGGTAGGCAATAACAAATAGGTCCACTATAACATATTGAGTTTGTGCAACAAACCCAATCGTTTCCCTTAGCCAGCACCATTCATATATTGTATAACCTAAGCTATACATCAATATTACTCAGATGCAACATCAATAGTGTGCTACACTACTATGTTGTCTATATATTTAGAGATCAAATCCAAATATTATGAGATAACCCCAAGCACAATACTAATATCAAGACTTCTAATCTATACGGTCATTTTTGTTACCTCATAAGTCAATACTTCATAAGTTACAACTAATTCCACTAACAAGGTAGAAACATCTGTGACACTCCCACAACATCTTTTCTGACTCTATATAACGTAGACTATCTAACGTCATAATTAGACTCAAAACTAATCTAACCCTAATGGTTGCAGATTATATTCTCCATGAATAAGAAACTTGTTCTTAATATCTCAAAGATAAGAAAAAACATGTTTCAAGACATATCTTATGGTCTATAACATATCAAAATAGTTCGTAATAATTACGATTAAATTGATATTTTTAATCGTACTTAATATAGTATAAATTATGCCATCAACCTATGATACATAAGATTGATTAGACATTCTAATCAATTTCTCGTTCAACAAAGGAATCATCATTTACGAAAGATAAATATTATATACAAGAGACACACTAACTGTCAAACAATTATACTAACAGTCACATAGATAGTCTTGTTGTGTCCTTTATTAGATCATATCTAATGTACGACTGATGAGAGTATCTCACAAGTCTCTTGTTTTATACCATATATAAAACTTTATATCGAATATAATAGAGACCACTCCCACTATTATCATGGAGAAAAGAAGACTTAGGTAAACCTTTTACCTCACAAACATCTCATTATTACATTAATTTATGAAGCTAAATTTCTACACGTATCTAATTGATCTGATTGGTTGTTGGGTGGATGGTGATTTAATCTAAAACAATTAAATAAAAATAAAATAGATTTCAAGATTAATTAATGGTATGAAAATATCCTAGGTTGTGAATCCTACCAATATTCTTCTAAAGATGAGTTGATTATCTTATGCTTGTGTAATATGTTAGTTTATTAACCTGGAACACGAATTTATGCAAAAGCCTCTTCCGATGGTCAGATGCAAACACCCAAAGTAACCCAATTAACTATATTCTGATGTTAATTAAGAAACTCTGAATTCATTAAGTTTAAGTTCCAATTATGGCTACCCACGCCAGACAAGTATATTCCTATCCTGGAAGGAAATCTCTACGGTGAGTATGAGATCGTGCGCTATTGAGTCTACGGCTAAACCTAAAATATATTTTCCAAGTTCATTTTAAGTTTACCTAATCAATCTTATTAGTGGCCAATTAACAAGAAGCATTGAGATGTAGACTCAATAAATAAACCAATACATCGCACAAGACATAAGAAAAGTCAACTTATTAAATCATTGATATTATTTTCATTACAACCCTAGACAACGTATTTAGTTACGACTCATATTTAGGACTACTAAAGACATAAATAAATAAAACATCATGCAACTAATTGAAAACTAAAACGGTAAAATTACAACAATTAAATAAAATATTGGGGGTTTGGGGATCCAATTTTATTATTTCAAATCTAGAAATCTCTCTTATTATAATATATAAATTTGTATTATATTGCCAACCGACCATATAGGCGGTATCCTGATTAAGTCAGATTTTAATTAATTCCAACCGACCATAAAGGCGGTATCCAATTAATTCAGGTTAAAATTAATTTAATTAAGTCCAACAGACCATAAAGGTGGTTTCCAATTAAGTCAGGTTTTAAGATAATTTATATATATTATAAAATAAGGGAGATTAATCTAAACTATAATAATAAAAGTTTCACCTTCACCCCAGCAGAAAGAAGTTACCTACTCATGATTTTAAGTAAAACAAAGAAAGATTTGTTACTTAAAATAAAAATTAAATACAAGAAAACTAAAATTAAACAAACAAGATAATCTCTTCTTAGTATTTTAAGGAAATTCTCCATAAGAAAGTATGAATTTCCCTTCTGAATTAGGCCTCTATTTATAAGCTTTAGATCGGGCGCTTGTCGCGATGCGCGCTACAGGAACTGGCGGCTGTCGGCTAACTGTATTATTGGCTCGACGTCGCGACGCGTGAAGTTGTAACCATCGCGACGCTGATGTTATGATGATGCGGTGATGACACACGCGATGATGCGGTGATAACGCAGTGATGATGCGTGTGGACGAGATGTATAATTGATGCACGTCATGACGCAAAGAAGGTTGTGCGTCGCGACGCGTGAGCAGTAAATTTCCCATTTTACCATTTTTATCTATTTTTCACTGTTTTGGCCCCGATTTGATTTCATTGAGTCCCGAAATCTTATTTATCTACAAAATAACACAAAGCACATCAAACTATTTATAAAACTCGAGAAACTATACAAAATATTAAGTAAAAGGGGCAGTAAATATTGATATATTTTCCACTCATCACACCCTCAAACCTAACATTTTGCTAGTCCTCGAGCAAAAAAATGAAATAAACAACTTTAAAATAAATTAACCTAAACACTTTCGTAGGGATCACTGTTGCATTTAGCATATACAACAAGCCTTTAAACCCCTAGGTGGCCCTAGTGGACGAGTTGTAGTCTCGTGAGGGCTTACAGCGACGATACCCACAAACGTCAATCAAAAGTACAATCAATCATACAAAACATGTTATAAATTCTTATCTAAGTTAATAGTTGTTTTCTTTCTTTCTAAATTACTAAATAAATAAATTCTCCGATTTTTTTTACCATTTTTAATATACACAACTAACAAGGTATTAATCAATTCATTGTGCCCACAATATTCATGAGTGTAGTTGAAAATAGAGTAATGTTTTTGTCCTAAAGTTATATCAGAATTCACACCTTTTTGGCAATAGATGTTTTTTATGTACAATTTTTTTTTATATAACATCTTTAATCCTTGTAGCGAGCTTTGGGCCAGTGACTCCTAAATCAGTTGGCTTTAGAGCACTAGGTGTTAAGACACCCCTACGGACTTAATTACTCGGATCTCAGATGTTAAAAGTTATACCGTTTGACGTGAATAGTCCCTGCTACCTGAGGCAAGACGTTTGGTTACTAAGTAGAAGTATGGTTAATTATTTATATACATAAATATTTTTTTTATTCCACCGCTTTCAGGTGATTCTTCCAATAAATTAGAGCACTGAATATTACAAACTTTTGACTTACGACCCATGTCCTTATGTTACCATATATGTTGATAATACCTGTCAAATGAGCATATGAATATTCAATTTAGTCAATATTTTGGAGAATTCACGGATTTAAATAATTCAAAATGAAATAAACATAAATTAACTTATTACGAATTAGGATGAGATACGTCTCAGGAGTGGAAACTCTTTACACAGCTATCTCAAAACACAATTCCACCTGCTTAGTCAAGTTTAAAACATAAAAATAAATTTTTTTAAATTTTTTTGAATTTTTGACTAAAAACAACACAAAGAAAAATAAAAAAAAGATACTAGTCAACTATTACCCTCCCTCAAACCTAATTGAGACATTGTCCCCAATGTCTAAAAAGAAGAAAAAGAGTTTAGAAAATAGTACCTGGTTAGCGTGGAATTCTATATCTAAAAAGAAAACTAAAGGTTAAGATCCAAATTTATCTGATGCTTATTACAACGATCATTATCAGACCAGTTTATCTTGGAAATGATAGGGTCAATTTTTGATTCAAAGGCTAGGAATTGGTCAATTAAATTATTGGTTGTTCTGACAGTGAAAATGATATCTTTTACGGGTTTTGAAAGGAACCTATTTCTCCTGGCATCTTCAAGAAACACAAAAAGAAAGTCAAAAAATCCATCAACATTAAACAGTTTGATTCATGTCAATCTTTACTGCATAAGAAACTATACTCTATAGAATGATTATATCATAGTCTATTATTATCTAGAACCTATTCTAGAAATCTGCAATCATAATTGAAGTCAGAAAACATATATAAAATATGCATGTAGTGGATAAAAGTTTAATTCTATCTAAATAATAGAATAAGAAAAATACATAAGAGACAATTTTCATAATGTTACTCACTGCATTAGTTATGGATTTTTGACCTAGCAGTGCCTCCCACTACTTTACATAATACCATAATCCCCAACAAAAAATGAGAATTCAATAATTAAACCGAATTCCATAATGGGAAGTGGACCCCATAAATATACTTCGACTCACAACTTTGGCACATTCTCGTCGACGTATATTCACGGGTAGACAACTCATTGTCAATCACACTTGTTGTGAATCCTGCTTTTGTCCTAACCGTTTCTCGTTGTGACAGCTTTGGCACGTTCACAGAAGGCGTATCAAGGCTTCACTTGTCAAAGAAAAACTCAAGCTACCGATGTAGTCCTGACAGCTTTGGCACGTTTAGGATTTCCACTTTCATTTGAATTTGTCAGCTTTTGCACATTACAACTATAACATCATGAAAATATTTACATCCGTATTGACAAGGCGGACGAAGAAGAAAGTATTCCTAATACTAATCACTTTATAAAACCTTATTCAACGGTGATTTTCCTAGAAGATGTATTTCACTTTATTAATCAAATTAATTAAATAAATACATATAAAAAGTAAAGATTAGATTCAATATAATATAAATGGCTAATCATATCAGGGATATAGAATCAGACTCGCTCTGATACTATTTTATTGGGGTTTTATCCTGGCGGCGCAGCGAAAGAAGCGCGGTTCGGGCGAAATCTTAGTTTAAAATTTTTAAGCTTACGAAAAATTATTCAATATGCAATATTAATATAGAAACACGGCGAAAATTTTTGCGAAAACATTTTTCCCCAAAATAGCATAAAACTCATTTCCGGTCGAACCGACCGACCAATGGACATGGGGACTGCCCAGGTCAGCCCCAAAAATATTTGGACAGTTCGTGGGCTGCCCGAATAGTGACAAGTTCACTGTTTGGGCAGCCGTTACCCGGTAACGCCATTTTTCACCGTTTCACGTATTTTCACTCAGAAATAATTTCCGGTAATTATTTTTCTTGGGCCATTAAAATAAACTTATTTATTTTAATTACTCAATACTTAAAAAATGAAAATTTTCCCAAGAAATCATATTTCTTGAAAATTATCGTTTGACCCATAAACTTTGTATTTTGTTCATTTTAGTCCTCAAATTGTCAAATATAATTTTGGATGATTCCAAATCAGTTCTAAAATGATTTTCAACATGTCCAACACATCAAAATACAAACTACAACAAAATCTCCACTAAAAGACAAAATTACCGAGAGCCCCTTAAGAATTTTTCAATTTTGCAATTTAGTCCAATCTTGTTCAAAACAAGTTAAGATCAAATCCAATTAATCCCAAATTTGATATACATCATACATACATCATAATATATCACATATATGAAAAGCCCGAAAATTGGAATAGTTTTTTCAAATTACTCCAATTGATCAATTTACACTAAATTGAATAAATTCAATACTTTAATCAATTCTTTAACACACCAAACAAGTCTTACCACTTGAAATAACTCAAGAAAATTCTAGGTCATCAATGAGTGGCCTTAAAACTCTAGAATGACAACTTGATTACTAATTAATAACTAATTATAAGCATATTTTATTAATAAACATGCAAACATATTTCCAACAAATCTCAAACCAATTTAATTACATACTTAACGAGTAGAGAAAATTGTAAGCAACACATGTTGAAGCTTAGAAACATGGAAATATTTTTCTAGTTGAAGAAAGTTGGAAAATACTTACAAAATCAAAATTTCCATAAGCTTTTTCCTTTGTTCTTCAAGCTTTTTCTCTCAAACTTTACTTGTAATTTTATTTGGTAACTTGTATTGTGGAAGAAAATGAAACAAAAAATCCTTATATACTTTCCCATAATTAGCGTGAATGGTAGGAAAATTATATTGAGATTTTTGTTAATTTCATTTCAATTTCATTCACTAGTTACCTTTTCTAAATGATAACCTTTACCATAAAGTAATTAAACAAGTGTTACCAATCAAATGGTGTCATTTCCTAACCATAATCATGGCATAAGATATTTATAAAACAATTACTTTAATCATTTAACATTTAAATAATTAAATAATTAAATACAAATATCTTAAATATATATATATATATATATATAATATATATATATATTATATTTATATTAAATAATCAAAATACATATATTAATGATATAAGTCAAATATCTCAATTTGAAATTTAATTAATGTGCATTTAATAATATCAAATATTAAATATAAATACACATTAATTAGGAAATGAACATTAGGTCTATTTGCATGTATTTTCCGTTTAACGATTAAACGATTTATAAATAATCTCTATTATTAATAAAGGTTACCCTAGTGCTCTACGAGTATATTTCATTATTGAAACTCTCTAGATTCAGGCATATCCGTCACGAAATAAAATTTTGTGTCCATAATTTACCCACTCGTAAATTATGATGACCGCATATAAACTCATTGAATCATACAGGTCAAGTTCATTTCATCGTATAATCCCTCCATCACAGATATCTGGATTATCCCAAAGATATAGATATAAACGTCAAATCTCTATAAGTATAATCATGTCGACGTATCTATTAGCAATCTTCTAAATAACACTCGGAACTTACTTCCGAAGTATACCACAGCCATGGATTTAACAGACTGCTAATCATATAATGAAGACTTATGCCCTGTATATATGACTAATAGATCATATCTTGATACACAAAGGATATCATGAGCATTAGTCCACACCCAACGAACAAGCGGAGGTTTGATCTTAATAGATAAGTTACGTGACTGCCATCTAAGTGTGTAAGATAACTCATATATCCACAGTGGTATCTCAAGTCAAAGAATCACTATGCTACTCAACCCGAGAAGATTCCTATTGATGTTGGTGTACCATTTATTAGGTAATCTTCGGTGAGTCGTTTAGTATTTATCAAATAAACACCTACACGTCTATACGAGTTTCCCGAGACTCATGGTTCATTGGGATAAACCATTGAACCAATTCCAATATATGACATGTACTGGATCAGCGGATTTTACTAACCAACCCGTGTCAATAAATCTTGACCAAGAACTTAATTTGATAATATATATCTAGTAGTGACACTTCCCAATATCAATTACAAGCTACGTTGTAATTGGATAATACATTATATATTATCAGGTCTTTGTCTAATATATATATTACTAAACATGTTTTAGTTTCAATCTAATTAATTAGATCGAATATATATTATAAAATGTTGGACAATTATGACCCAAAGCATCACTATTTGTACAGAACATGGTGTTGTTGTACAAATTAACTATGTGACAAAGGAAATTGCTCTTTTATCATTTTTAATTGGATTACCGGGATATATAAATGATAAAAGTCCATATGATTTGTTCCAGATTAATAATATATGAGACAATATTAATCCACTAAGGTTTAATCTTTAAACATCCCTAGTCGTAGTATTATCGAGATTGGACATCGATATTGCAGAATAGACTAGTATTGCAATTGTGCGTGTTATGGTAGCATAACGGCATAGTTCTCATATATTTGGGTGTTGGATACTCATGCAAGTGTAATAGGAGGTTGTGTTTAACGATGGTATAGAAACAGCTTCGCTCTGGATTGACCCCTCGGAATTCCA
This sequence comes from Zanthoxylum bungeanum, assembly GCA_019454045.1. Taxonomy (NCBI): domain Eukaryota; kingdom Viridiplantae; phylum Streptophyta; class Magnoliopsida; order Sapindales; family Rutaceae; genus Zanthoxylum; species Zanthoxylum bungeanum. The sequence goes on from SKCR01031891.1 coordinate 191,759, forward strand.
TTGGTAGTATGATTATGTGTCTATGGAAGTCCGAATCAGGGTAGGTGTATTTGGTCTTAACCTGAGACTTGCATCGCTAATACTTATGACAATCAATATACTTTGGTTTTGGTCATCCAGGGCTTTAACAGGTTCTGTGTATGCCTCTTCTGGGTATATTGAGAATCGTAGTGTATTGGGTGTGATGTTAAGATGGAAGTATCACTTTAGTCATATGAAGATGATGATCACGTAGGATACGGAACTAGTACTCTTATGTACTGCAGTCATCAGGATAATATGACTAGGTCATGTTTATCCGATTATAGAGACTAGTTACCAGAGATCCGATATATGCTTCGTACGGGGCAGACTCAATTCCAGCCTCAGGCCTTGCATGTGACATTAGATACTGGATCGCAATACGTAATACTACGTATACTACGCCTGACATAGATTATATATTCCTCTAAGAATATTTCTAGAGAATTGGGTAGGCACGGTGCTTTGATAGAAGCCAACCATGTCTCGTAAATCGGTAAAAATGTAGTACTAGCTACGTACGTGTTCGGATAGTCTGACGACCGGATTTACTGCCAACATATATGAGGATCTCATGGGTCACTTCCCGAAGATTCACTGATGACGTATGACTCGAACATAATTAATCTGGGATAAAATTCAATTAATATAGAGAGATAGATTAATTTGGAATAATCGATAAAATAATATATTCGATTATTAAATGAAATGATTTCATTGCGGAATTAAAATTAGATTTTAATTCGGGCAAACGAATTAATTTAGAATTAATTCGCGAGCGACATGAATAGTAATTTTCCTAGGCATAATTATTTAATTAAATTTGATTTAATTACGTCGCAACGGAAAATTCGTTAATTTGGAATTAACGAACCCTAGCCCGTAATGTGTTTGCGGGCCCACTCAGATTTTGAATTAAAGTGTGGCCCTCAAGTCACATCGCTAGTCACCTTTTGTGATAGAAGTCACATCAACTTTGAGTGATGTGATTCAATTCACTTTTTGAGTGATGGGAGTAGTTGTGAGCAATTAATGCTATTTTTCCCTCCAAATGTTTGTTTGCTTTTTGGAAAAGCATATACCAAAACTTTGTAAGACTTTTGGTATTAGGTTTTTGGAAAACAAAAACACAACACTCGTCTCTCTCTTTCTATCTTCACCATGGCCGAATGGCCTTCTCTTTTTCTCTCCGTTTTGGGCGTGAACCTAGGGTTCATCTCCTTTGATTTTTGATTCAAAAATCACAAGTGCTAGCACACACAAGAAATCATTCAAATGTGATAGGGAAACCAATCCTTGAGCTTCGAATCAATACTTAAATCTTGGAGCTTGAAGATCAACAAAAAGGGTTTGGCCGAATTCATCAAGGAGTAAAATTTTTTGTGTTCAACGCATCCAAAATCCGATCAAAGTGAGTATTTTCCGCATTCTTACTTTGTTGTATTCACATGATTTCTTGCTTAATTTGATCTTGGTTTCACCTAGAAAACCCAACAATGGTATCAGAGCCATAATTGAGCATGAAATTTATTTAGGGTTCTTAAAACTTTAATTTGGGGCTTTTGTGATTTATGCATGATTTCTTCAAATTGAGGTTTTGGTTGAGCTTGGATGATGTTAAATTAGATTTGTGCCTCTTAGGAATTGAGAAATTGAATTGGATAAAATTTCCCCAAATTTCTTATGCTTGGCCGAATGACTTGGAACCCTAGCTCTTGGTGATTTTTGAATTTTAGACAATTGGATATGGTTAAAATGCATGGGATATATTAGTTTGTGATTTAATTGGATTGAAATCAAAGTTGATATAAAAAGGTCCCTAATTGCTGAGAACCTTATAAGCATGTTGGGATTGATTTTGCTTCAATTTGTGTTGGACATAAGTTGGTTAATTAAAGCATGATAAATTAGTGTAATTGGTGTTTTGGAAATATTGATTTAACTAATTAATTATGGATAATAGACTTTAATTAATTAAATTGTGAAATTTGGAACATTAGAATTTAATTAATTGGGCTTAATTTGGAATTAGGCTAAAAATTTTGTATTTGGGCTTACTGGGCTTGGTTGGGCCAAGTTTGGTTTAGGATAATTGGTTGGATCCAATTGGGCCTAAAACCATTTCAATAAAGTCCAAATATGATAAGTGGGCCTTTAAAAATTTAATTGGGCCTAATGGGCCAAAATTAATTTTGTGGCAAATGGTGATTCCTTATTGGGCTTTGGTTGCCAAAGTCCATGCCTTATAAATTAATTGAAAGCCCATTGGGCTTTAATTAAATTGACATTGGATGTTAATTGGGCTTTGAGACCCGTTAAGAATAGATTTAGAATATAAGTCTCAAAGGCTCATTAATAAAGTGTAATTTTTTAATTTGGAATTAAATATAGAATTAGTATTGAATACAAATTAAATTAGATTTAATATTGTAGTTTGATATAATTCAAGAATTCGTACTTTGAGTACTTATTCTTAAACGAGTTGGACTCGGGCAAATCAAATCGTTGTTTGAACATTAGATGGTCACTAATCAAAGATTAATTAATTGGATTAGATTGATTGATAACATTCTTTGTGTGAATACATGGATGTGATGAATGAATAATGTATATCGGATGGATATTAGATGGGTGAGGGCAATTTTGGAAATTGTTCTAAAAAATTTAGAATTTATTAAATTGGACATGCGTGTCCAGACTATTACCTTTTGATTCTTTGTATTTCTCTTCTCACATATTCCCTTCAATGTAAATGAGGTTTCTTTAGAATTGTTATGTAATTGGGTAGAAGTAAGATTTGTGCTAGCGGGAGAGAGGAAAGGGAGAGATTTGTTCTAGGAACAAAATGTTTTAAATATCCATCCGCATATCATTATTAATTTATTTATCGCGCCTTATTATGCTTTTAGAATGCATGCTTAAGGGGGAATGATTAGACCTAATCAAAGATAATTAATTGGTTGCCAATTACGTGAAAAACCCTCAACGAATATTAAATGTTTTCCTTCCATTGAATGATTCATTCTCAAGATCCAAGATTGGCACTGGTTTGTTGGCCAAAGTCAAGACCTTTGTCCATTGTGGATGTGTTTGAATCATGAAAACTTTGTTCCATATCGCATGTCTTGTCCAAGTTATGATTTGTTGGCCAAAGTCAATATAACTTCTTGTCCATCGACATCGATTACGAAGCTTTGCAAGGTCAATGGGTCCCGCTTAACTGGAATCATTAAGCTTGTTGTGCCAAAGCCAATGCTTAGTTGATTCAGAGGAAAAAGGTTAGGGAATATATTGGATATATTGGATATATGTTTCGGGCTTGGATGTCCACCTACTGGATCTAGGAATTAGATGAGATCCAATTGATCTTAGAGATCTACCTAGTTAAATATCATACAGCTTGTTGGCCAAAGTCAAGGTTGTGTGTTATTTAACGGGATCCTAGCCCACTAGGAAACTAGGTTTCCCGAGTACTCAACATAGGGTTAGAGGCTCGCCGAAAAATAGTGGGAGGCAAGTATTAAATTTGTAATTTCATTTAGATACTTGCCATACGCGCTCATTTCATTTTTCGTCATTACATAAATATATTAGTTGGACTAATATTTAATCGTTGTTTTAAATTAAACAGTTGGACTGTATTCAAACTACTTCAATTTATAGTTGATTATATAATTTGATTATAGTAATCAATATATTTGAATTTAACCAATCAAATTATAGTTGATTATATATAGTTAGACTATAGTAATCATTATATTTAATAGTACCCGAAATCGTTGATTGGATAGTTGGACTATAGCAATCAAGATAACTGAAAGATTAGCGTTTAGAACATAATCCTGGGGAAAATGTCTTTAAGCGGCTTTAATTTTCAAATTGGGAATAAAACCTCACGATAGTCCTGGGAACTGAGAAGTTATTCTATTGATAGAGAAACATCTCGGGCCTGAGCCCGGAGTTGAGCAAATAGTGGAGCATGAGTTTTGGAAGACTCATGGTGATGATAACTTTAGTGCTCAATCCATTATGCTTAATGCAATGACACTTTAATTTTGTCGTCAAACCTAAGGATTAGATCTTTATACCATGATGTTGAAATTAAAGATCTTCATAGATCTAATCTTAGATCTTAGAAGTACAAATTGCAAAAGAAGCTCTTTCGCTCGCGTATGTTAGAGGGTACATCTGTCTAGCATAAGGTGTCGCAGATGATTGCTGACATCGATCAACTAGGTTAGCTGGGCATTACCTACGTGGCCGAGACTACCAAAGATTTGATCTTATAGTCTCTACCCGGAAGCTGGGGCATGTTCATTATGAACCAAGAGTAAACTCTTGGAGAGTTGAAGGCTATGCTCAAGAGGGTAGAAGGAAAAATCACCAATGTCTTCTAGAAAGACAAATGACATATCCCAAGTTGTCTGCCTAAACTGTGGCAAACGGGGTCACTGGATGTGTGACTGCCGTATGGACAAGGCAGACATGAAGGAAGTGAAGACGGGACAAGGCTCCGGCTTCAAATATGTTTGTCAAAAACATATTCACTACTGGTTTTAAAATTAGATTTTAGATACCGGATGTGGTACATAAATATATGTACTGATGTGCAGAATCTGCTGATTAGCAGGAGACTGACTTCAGTTAAAATTTACCTGCGAGTCGGAAACAGGATGAGAGTTGCTGTTTTAACCGTAGAAACCTAAGTTTAGGAACTACCCTTTGGGTATGTACTTAAATTAGGAAACTGTTATAATGTACCTAGTTTAACTAGAAACATTATCTCTATATCTAAGTTTAACCCGTTGCGGGTATACCTTATATTCTAGAACACTAAGTGTTTTATTTTATAAAGATGATAATGAGAAAAACACATTAGATGTGAATAACAATATTTATATTTAGAATATAAATTAATCTCATACATATAGCATGACAAACAAATAGCTCAAACTGATTCAATCATATGAGACTTATTTGTGGCATTGTTGTCTGGGACACACTAACAAGACTCGTATATCCACACTTTCGAAGAGTGGTTACTAGGATGGATTTGATTCTCATCAAATGATGTCTACAAATCTAGTTCATTAGGCAAAGTGCCTAAAACACCTTTTACTTGGTAAAAGTGCAAGTGCCACCGATCTGTAGCCATCGTTCATAGTGACGTAAGTGGGCCCGTGTCTAGCTGGGCTAGAGGTGGATATAAATATTTCGTAATCTTTATGGATGTGGCATCGCGTTATAGTTATGTGTATCTTATGAAACACAACTCAGAAACTTTTAGAGTTTCGACACGAAGTATAAAAACAGACCGGCAAGAGTATTAAAACATCACGATTGGACCGTGATGAAAATACTTAGGCAATAAGTTTCTTGAATATTTGAAAAAGTATAGTATTCTTTCATAAAGGACTCTTCTCGGAACACCTCAATTTGATGATTTGTCCGAACAGAGAAACCGAACTTCGTTGGACATTGTAAGGTTGATTATGAGTCACTCTGAGCTACCATTTTCCTTCTAGGGATACGCATTAAACAGTGCAATACTTATTTTGAATAAGGTTCCATGAAAATCTGTTAGACATATTTCATATTAGATATGAACAGGAAAGAAATTGGGTTTTCTCATTCCTGAAGATTTGGGAATGCTAGGCATATGTTTGGATGATACCAAACTAAAACCCAAATTAGATAAATGTCTAATTTGTAATTGGTTATCCTAGGGAAACCAAAGTATAGTACTTATACAACTCACAAGAGAACAATATAATTGTTGCTCTTCATGCTGTTTTCCTAAGAGGAATACCTATATGCAGTGGTTAGTGGGAGGAAAGTAAAACTCGATGAAAATCAGAGTAATACTTTTCCAGGCACCGATTCCTTAATGGAACATAAACAGTTGATCAGGGATGAAACTGTACCACAATCTTCAAATACACAAGAACCGCGTAAGTCGAAGAGAGTCAGAAAACAACCTGGGAGGTATGGGTTTCTGATCTCACCTCATGAAGATGTCAATCTTATTGAGGAATACGAACTGGCTACGTATGAGGAAGTGATACAAGGTATCGACTCCTTTCATGGCAAAGTGCCATGAAATCCGAAATGGATTCCATGTATACAACCAAGTTTGGACACTGGTTGATGTACTTGAAGGCATTATGCCTGTTAGTACTAAATGAGTCTTCAAGGAAGACATACATGGATGGCAACATACAAACGTACAAAGCTGGGCTTATAGCGAAAAGGTATCGTTATCAACATTGTGTCGATTACGACGAAACCTTTTACTCGTTGCCATGGTTAAATCCATTTGGATAATGCTTGCTAATGCTGCATGTTTCATTTATGAAATATGACAGCTGAACGTCAAGACCGCTTTCCTTAAACGGAAACCTTTTGGAGGATGTTTACAACATCCTAACGGTTTTGTCGTACCAAAACATGCAAACAAGGTTTGCAAGTTAATTCGATCCATTTATGGATTGAAGTAAGCATTGCATTCTTGGAACCAACGTTTTGATGTAATCATAATGGTGTATGATTTAATTCAAAACGAAAATGATTCTTGTGTATATAAGGAGGTTAGTGGGAGAGCACTAATAATGATTGTCCTATATAATGATGACATGTCATTTCTTGGAAATGACATTCCCATAATACAATCGGTGAAAGCTTGGCTTTCATGAAAATTCTCCATATATTACTTGGGAGAGACAACCTTTATTCTAGGAATAAGGATCTACTAGGATAGATCTAAAAGTTGTTGGCACTCTCCGAGAAATCATACATTGAAAAATATGTACGCGACCTGGTGTCTCATATGCTTTGAGCATATGGAGTCACAATTAGACCAATCAAAGTGATGGTCACTGGATTGATGTTAAGAACATCCTTAAGTATCTTAGAGGAACTAAGGATGCTTTCTTAAGATATGGAGAATGAAAACTTGAAGTGACTAGGTTCACTGCTGCAAGTTTCCAAACCGACAAAAACGATTATTAGTCGTAATAAGGGTACTATATAGTTTGAATAACGGAACAGTGTGCTGGAAATCTTCCAAGCAAGATATTGTTACCGAATAAACAACAAAAGTGGAATATTGCTGCAGCTGAGGCAGCAATAGAAGCAATTTTGGATCTATAAAATTCCTAATTAGATTAGGAGTAGTTCTGTTACCAGCTGAGCTAGGCTACATCAAAGGCTAAAGAATTAATGGTCTCATCAACAATCCAAGTATATACTTCAACTATTTAATCTGATTCGTCGATCATACATCGTGGCGATGTGATGATCGAATAAATCGCATCAGATGATAACCTTGCAAATTCACTGACGAAAGCTGTTTCTCAGCAGAAGTTTGAGTGACCCGTACATAGTTCGAGTGTATGACACTTGAGTGATTGGCTATAGGCCAAGTGGGAGATTGTTGGAAAATTATGACCCAAAGCATCACTATTTGTACAGAACATGGTGTTGTTGTACAAATTAACTATGTGACAAAGGAAATTGCTCTTTTATCATTTGTAATTGGATTACCGGGATATATAAATGATAAAAGTCCATATGATTAGTTCTGGATTAATAAGATATGAGACAGTATTAATCCACTAAGGTTTAATCATTAAAACATCCATAGTCCTAGTATTATCGAGATTGGAAATCGATAATGCGGAATAGACTAGTATTGCACTTGTGCATGTTATGGGAGCATAACGGCATAGTTCTCAATTATTGGGTATTGGATACTAATGCAAAAGTAATAGGAGGTTGTGTTTACCGATGGTATGGAAACAGCTTCGCTCTGGATAGACCCCTCGGAATTCAATTGGTAGTATGACTATGTGTCTATGGAAGTCCGAATCAGGGTAGGTGTATTTGGTCTTAACCTGAGACTTGCATCGCTAATACTTGTGACAATCAATATACTTTGGTTTTGGTCATCCAGGGCTTTAACATGTTTTATGTACGCCTTTTCTGGGTATATTGAGAATCGTAGTGTATTGGGTGTGATGTCAAGATGGAAGTATCACTTCAGTCATATGAAGATGATGATCACGTAGGATACAGAACTAGTACTCTTATGTACTGCAGTCATCGGGATAATATGACTAGGTCATGTTTATCTGATTATAGAGACTAGTTACCAGAGATCCGATATATGCTTCGTACGGGGCAGACATAATTCCAGCCCCAGGCCTTACATGTGACATTAGATACTGGATCACAATAGGCAATACTACGTATACTACGCCTGACATAGATTATATATTCCTTTAAGAATATTTCTGGAGAATTGGGTAGGCACGGTGCTTTGCTAGAAGCCAACCATGTCTCGTAAATCGGTAAAAATGTAGTACTAGCTACGTACATGTTCGGATAGTCCGACGACCGGATTTACTGCCAATATATCCAGGGATCTCATGGGTCGCTTCCCGAAGATTCACCGATGACGTATGACTTGAACATAATTAATCTGGGATTAATTAGAAGAGTGAGAAAATTAATCTAGGATTAATTACGGAGAATTTTATTTGGGATAAAATTCAATTAATAGAGAGAGATCGATTAATTTGGAATTAATCGTTAAAATAATATATTCGATATATTAAATTAAATTAGATTTCATTGCGGAATTAAAATTAGATTTTAATTCGGGCAAATAAAATTAATTGAATTAATTCGTGAGCGATGTATAGTAATTTTGCTAGGCATAATTATTTAATTAAATTTGATTAATTATGTCGCAACGGAAAATTTGTTAATTTGTAATTAACGAACCCGAGCCCGAAATGTGTTTGCGGGCCTACTCAGATTTTGAATTAAAGTGGGGCCCACAAGTCACATCGTAAGTCACCTTTGTGATGGAAGTCACATAAATTTGAGTGATGTGATTCAATTCACTTTTTGAGTGATGGGAGTAGTTGTGAGCAATTAATGCCATTTTCCCTCCAAATGTTTGTTTCCTTTTGGAAAAGCATATACCAAAACTTTGTAAGACTTTTGGTATTAGGTTTTTGGAAAACAAAAACACAACACTCATCTCTCTCTTTCTATCTTCACCATGGCCGAATGGCCTTCTCATTTTCTCTCCATTTTAGGCGTGAACTTAGGGTTCATCTCCTTTGATTTTTGATTCAAAAATCACAAGTGATAGCACACACAATGAGTCATTCCAATGTGATAGGGAAACCAATCCTTAAGCTTGGAATCAAAACTTAAAGCTTGGAGCTTGAAGATCAACATAAAGGGCTTGGCCGAATTTTTTGTGTCAACACAAAGGAGGAAAATTTAGTTTGTTCAACGCATCCAAAATCCGATCAAAGTGAGTATTTCCGCATTCTTACTTTGTTGTATTCACATGATTTCTTGCTTAATTTGATCTGGTTTGACCTAGAAAACCCAACATAAAGACAAGAGGTGCGACCATAATGAAGTAATATTTTGGAAAAAGGTATTGCTCGTATTCATGAATCGGACATAAATACGATCCGGATTGGCGCTCCGAGCACCAACCCTAACATTTCTTATCCCACTTTCTCTAGTGCCAATCCATAGTATCATATGCATATCTTAATGTGTGTATCACATATGTATAGCCCTCAAGAACTGACCTAGTACTCAGAGGTAGGCAACAACGAGTAGGTCCGCTATTACATATTGAGTTTGTCCAACAAATCCAATTTCCCTTAGCTAGCATCATTTATATTTTTTTAGAAACTAAGTTCTACATCAATATGACTTAGATGCCACATCAATAGTGTGCTACTACTATTGAGTTGTCCAAGTATTTTTGGATCAAATCCAAAATACTATGCAGACAACCGCAAGCACAACATTAATACCAAACTTCTAATCTACAAGGTCACTATGCAACTTCATAAGTCAATACTTCATAAGTTGCAACTACTACTCCACTCTTATAGTGGAATCATCTGTGACACTCCCACTGCATCTTTTCTAACTTTATAACGTAGACTGTCTAACGTCATAATTAGACTCCAAACTAATCTGACCCTAATGGTTGCAAACTTTATTCTCCATTAATTAAAACCCGTTCTTAATATCTCAAAGATAATAAAAAACATATTTCAAGACACATCTACGGTCTATAGGGTATCAAAATAACTCGTAACAATTATGATTAAATTGATATCTCTAATCGTACTTATATAGTATTCATTATGCCATCATCCTATGATGCATAAGATTGACTATACATTCTAATCAATTTCTCTTTCAACAAAGGAATCATCTTTTACGAAAGATGAATATTATATATTATATACACACTAACTATCAAAAAGTTATACTAACTGTCACACAAATAGTCTCATTTTGTCCTTTATTAGATCATATCTAATATGCGACTAATTGGAGCATCTCTCAAGTCTCTTAGTTTTATATCATATATAAAACTTTATATCGAATATAATAGAGACCACTCTCACTGCTTTCATGGAGAAAATAAGACTAATGTCAACATTTTACCTGATTAACATCTCATTATTACCTTAATAATGATAATGTCATTATGATGTGAATATTAGAAAGAAATTTGTACGCTCCCACTAACCTTTCTATCTCATATGTATTCTCTATACTTTGATAAAATCAGACAATCTGACTGATATCAAAATTAGAAAACATAAATTTCCAGAAAGCTCTTCAGAGTCTACAATAGGCTCTATAAGCTAATATACCAAATTGTAATCTTGGCATAATACAAACTCCAGGGCCATTCCAAAATTAACTCGTCAAACTAAGAAATCACAACGGACCTTTATCTGAAGAAACCATTCAGAAATGCCACTTTATATTTCTAGCTAAAATATACAGTTTAATATTAACATTAACCAACAAATCTTTAATTGTTCAATTAGTGCGACTAGAGACAAGTTTCCTCAGAATCTACAGTAGATTGCTAAGTATAAATTTTCTCATTGTCATACTATAAAGGTCAAACCTTTAATCAGCTCACTTTGTTTTTGCTGCATAAACCATTTCCATATTTTATGAACGATTCATAATGAAAGCTCAATCAAGTTCCAAATTTGATCGTAGTAAGTTATGAACAATCTTAGATCTATGGTTTAATGCAAATTTCCGGAATCGATATCAAATATCGTTTCCATTATAAGTTATAGGATAACTTTCTTAAATAAGAAAACAACAGAACCATTAAGTATCAAATACTTTGCAAATGATTCTGACATCCTATGGCACTTATATGGAAGTAATAAAAAGGGTATTTTCATCTTATTAATTATGCAGTTCCATTTATAGTTTATCACTCTCACATTTGACTTCAATAAGTCAAGTTTTTTTTTTACAATGGTCAACATCTAATGTTACACACTAAGTAATAAAAAAATTTATTACTCGGGATCATAGAAAATATATTCTATCAATTAGAATACAATATTCAATTAAATAGAATAAATGATAAAGTTTTACTTGTACCTCCGAGGCGCAAGTACCTTCGATTATATAACCATTATACAAAAGAAATATTCAAATCTCAAACATTTCAAGATTCAAATTTTCTACTTGTACATATCATATACGTAACTGTAGAAAAAATGGAACATTAATTAAAATGATGAATTAGTGTTATTGGAGTATATTCCCAACAGTATTGAAACGAATTCCGCAACACTCGATATCAAACGAATCAAATCATATATAAGATTCTATTATTCCCACTTACCAATTCCATCAATATGGAATCGTGGAAGAATTATATTGAGTAAGAATCATATTCATTCAATAACCTTTGAACTAATTGCCTTAAATTCATATGTTTGAACATATCAAATATCTTTGAACAATTCAAAGACTCACGATAAATTTAAAGATACAGTCTTCAAAACTTCAGATGGAATATCTTTGAACCAGTTAAAATATTCTATCCGTGTTTCATCAGAAACACGTAACTAAGTCACGATATTTCATTGGCTAAGTTACGAAGTAATGAAAACTACATTAAGCAATTTACAAATCATTAAAGTGCATACATCCAATGTATCAGTTTAATAAATTTTTCGGTCCAATGACAATCATTGGTTAAATGAGATTTAATCATCTTCCTGAATACAATATTCATTAAATGGATAAAGATATGTGGTGTGATATCGTATCAGGCCATCCTTTACCATATGGAATATCATCTAATACTTAAATGATAAAATCTCATAAAACAATGTTCTAAGTTATTTACTTAACCAAATAATTTTCTTAATGTTTATCTATTCATTAATGACACTACTAGTCATTTAAAATATGTAACAACTGTTTACAAAGAACAAGTAACTATCCAATAGTCGCAAGTTCTGATGTCAATATCGAAACAATCATTCAACAATATTTTAAAAAACTGGACGGGAGATCTGGTATCCAATACCTATAGTTGTCTTATTGTGAAAATCTATATTTTCTATATATAACTATACGCATAGTCTTTCTTTAGCTTTATTATTTACCTTCAATTATTTACAACATTTGCAAATAATTGAAAAGCAAATAGTGTCTGACACTTGACCTCTAAATATCACTAAAGCCAAGAAATGTCATTATCAGATAAACAAATACCTAATGGGGTTTTCTTAATGCCAGTGAAGAATCTCGAGACATGAACCAATTAATGTCAATCTTTACTGCATAAGAAACTATTCTGTCTAGAATGATTATATCATAGTCTATTCTAATCTAGAACCTATTATAGAAATCTGCAACTATAATTGAAGTCAGAAAACATATATAAAATATACATGTAGTGGATAAAAGTTTAATTATATCTATATAATATAATAAGGAAAATACATAAGCGACAATTTTCATAATATTACACACTGTATTAGTTATGGATTTTTAACCTAGTAGTGCCTCCCACTGCTTTACGTAATACCGTAATCCCCAACGGAAAATGAGAATTCAATAATTAAATCGAATTCCATAATGGGAAGTGGACCCCATAAATATACTTCTACTCACAGCTTTGACACGTTCTCGCCTACGTATATTCACGGGTAGACAACTCATTGTCAATCACACTCGATGTGACTCCTGATTTTGTCCTGACCATTTATTTTTGTGACAACTTTGGCACGTTGACAGGAGGCGTATCAAGGCTTCACTTGTCAATGACAAACTCAAGCTACCGATGTAGTCCTGACAGCTTTGGCATGTTCAGGATTTCCACTTTCACTTGAATTTGTCTCTTATCAGATAAGTTCTACCGGCGCAAATGAACTACCTTCAACCGTAATTACACAGCTTTGGCACATTACAACTATAGCATCATGAAAACATTTACATCTGTATTGACGAGGCGGATGAAGATATAAGTATTCATAATACTAGTCACTTTATAAAACCTTATTTAACGGGGATTTTCTTAAAAGATGTATTTCAATTTATTTAATCAAATTAAATAAATAAATGCATTTAAAAAGTAAATATTATATTAAATATCAAATTTAAAGGGTTAATCATTTCCGGGGTACAAAATCAGACTCGCTCTGATACTATTTTATTGGGATTTTATCAGGGCGGCACAGCGAAAGAAGCGCGGTTCGAGCGAAATCGTGGTTTAAAATTTTTAAACTTACGAATAAATTATTCAATATCTAATATTAATAATTCATTCATATTTCACAAAACTTATTTATTCGATATCATAAAATGAAATAAATAATATAGAAACACCGCGAAACTTTTTGCGAAAATATTTTTTCCCAAAATAGCATAAAACGCATTTCCGGCTGAACCGACCTACCAATGCACATGGGGACTGCCCATGTTAGTCTCAAAAATATTTGGACAGTTCGTGGGCTGCCCGAATAGTGACCAGTTCACTGTTTGGGCAGTCGTTACCCGATAACGCCATTTTTCACCATTTCGCGTATTTTCACTCCGAAATAATTTTCGATAATTATTTTTCTTGGGCCATTAAAATAAACTTATTTATTTTAATTACTCAACACTTAAAGAATGAAAATTTTCCCAAGAAATCATATTTCTTGAAAATTATCGTTTGACCCCTAAACTTTGTATTTTGTTCATTTTAGTGCTCAAATTGTAATATACAATTTTGGATGATTCCAAATCAGTTCTAAAATGATTTTCAACATGTCCAACTCATCAAAATACAAATTGCAACAAAATCCCCAATAAAAGAAAAAATTGCTGAGAGCCCCTTAAGGTTTCCAATTTTACAATTTAGTCCAATCTTGTTCAAAACAAGTTAAGATCAAATCCAATTAATCCCAAATTTGATATACATCATAATATATCACATATATGAAAAGCCCTAAAATTGGAATAGGTTGAGAACCCTAATTTCTCAAATTACTCTAATTGATCAATTTACACTAAATTGAATAAATTTAATCCTTTAATCAATTCGTTAACACACCAAACAAGTCTCACCACTTGAAATAACTCAAGAACAATTCTAGGTCATAAATGAGTAGCCTTAAAACTCTAGAATGGCAACTTGATTACTAATTAATCAAAAGAATGCTTAATAACTAATTATAAGCATACTTTCTTAATAAACATGCAAACATCTTTCTAACAAGTCTCAAACCAATTTAACTACATACATAAAGAGTAGAGAAAATTCTAAGCAACACATGTTTGTAGGACACAGAAATCGGCGACACTGTTCCAGGCTCGCGGCCTAGTTGGGAGTACGGAGTAGCCCGCAAGGGAACTAAACCGGAGAAATAAAATGGAGTCGCCACCCAGTGTGAACTGGGAAAATGATTTAAGGCCGCACTCACCCCTCACAATGGAAGACCTCAAACTGTTGGGTTCGGAATGGTCTCTTACTTATGTCACTTGTAATGAACGGATTTGTGCAATTTTAACCAAGTCTACTCAACTACATTTGCAAAAAGGTAACCTAAGCCTAAGTTCGTATACGGCTTAAATCTAAGTTTGCATGCTTTAAAAGTTAGTTATCATAACGCCAAACATACGATATCACACAATGAGCGTGTTGAATTATCAAATACGAAAAATAAATAACAACCTAAACATAAACGTAAATTAAACTCCTATTGCGAAAGAAAATAACTAAATCATGCATAAAAAAAGTAACATAATCATGCTTTAAAATTAAACAACATACTAGACTAAATCATGCTAAATAATCTACTAGACTAAATCATGCTCGAATACAAGGTTGGATGAACCGAAATACGTGTATCTCTCAAGTGGTACATGGCATTGTATCCCGAGTACAAACCGCACTACCGTCCATTCGGATTTGGCAACGGAATTTACTTCCGAGTTTCCATCCGATATACCACAAGAGAGAACACATATTTCGTTCATCCGGAAATCACATCATGCACCAATCCACAATACTCATATGAAATAAAGTACTAAAATAAATAAAAATAAAAGATAATAAATAAAGAAGGTGTCCTCAGGTCCAACCTCTTTTGTTGTCTCTCGGAAGTGCGTTACACGGCCGTCGGAAGGGTTGATGCTTCGCAACTCCTCCGGTTTACTGGTTCAACATTTTCCTTCGCTGTTTGGGCTGCTGTTTTACTCCATTTCACTGCGGTTTCTGGTCGCGGTATTGGCTCACTGTTTTGCGGTAAAGTGGGACTGTTTCGTGGTGTTTTGGGGCGCGGTTTTTGTTGCAGTTTATGGATGAATTCTGGATTGTTTAAGGGGGAGAATGTACGGTAAAACTACGCAGTTTTTGCTGGTTTTACTGGGCAGAATTTACGGTAAAAACTGGGTAGTTTGCGGGTGCCGTTTGTGGGTTTTCTTAGACAGAATTTGCGGTGAAACTATGCAATTTTCGCGGGTGCAATTTTCGGGTTTTAAGGCAGTTTCTGGGGTATTTTACTGGGCTATTTGGGGCAGTATTTTTGGTGGTTTGCTGGGAAGACTTGTGGTGGTTTAAAGAAGTTTAGGGGACTGTTTTAGGGGTAATTTGCGGTCATGAACTAAGGTGGTGCAGGGCTATTTGTGGCTTGGACCGAGGAGTTTTGTGGAGTGGTCTGTTTGCGTGAATTGAGGGCAGAATGTGTGGGGGCTTGAGGACGTGTTGAATTGAGTGGGGGACATGGGCTGAGGGTTCTGTGGATTGTGCTTGAAGAGGGCAGTTACGTTAAGTGAGTTGTGGTGTGAAGTTGGGCAGTGACGTGTTGTTGAATTTTGGTGGCTTTGTGCGTGAGGGTGTTGAGTGGTTTGTCAGTGAGCTGTGCACTGCTGAAGGGTGAAGGGTTTCTTGGGCGATGTGGGACTAAAGGGAGTGAGGGGGGTGTTTGGTGTTTTGGGCATGAACAAATGAGCCTAGTTTCTTAGGCGATGTGGGACTAAATGGAGTGAAGGGGTTGCAGTTTTGGTACATTGGGAGGTGTATTTGGGCAGTGTTTCACGGTAATCAAAGGGGAATTTGAGTGTATTTTTTTTTTTGTGAATGAGCTGCAGTTGGGGGGTTTATACGTGAACTAAAGAAGGTGTTAGAAGGGTTGCTGAATAAAGGGGGAGTGGCGTGAATTGAAGGGTTGTTGAATGGGGGAGAGTGACATGAATTGAAGGCAGTGTGAGGCAGTGGATGAAAGCAGTTTGGGCGTGAGATGAAGCTAAGGGAGAGAATTCTTGTATTGTATGTGCTAGGGGTTTCAAGGGTGAGTTGAGGTTCTTTTTATAGGCAAATGGTGGTGCATTTATTTGGTAGGCTATGATTGATGAGGGTTATTAATTGGGTGGCTAATTGATGTTGAAAAAAATGGAAAGGGAGATGGTTTAGTCAAGGGCATGGGGTGCTAGGTTTAATGGTGTGGGGTTTTCTTGATTAAATGGTGATGTGTTGTGTTTGACTTTGTGAGGGGAGGCTATTAAATTGCTTGAAAAGGTTGGTAAAGGGATGGATTTGTTGTTAATAGGTGTGGGGTAGACTTTAGGTGGGTTTAATGTGTGATTTACTTGGTTTTGGTGGGCATTGGTGTCTTGGTGGGTTTTTGGTGTGGGCTTTGGTGTTTCGGCCAAGGAAGTGTGGCTTGCGGGGGTTTTGGTCCAATGATGATTTTGAAACGGAGGTCAAACGAGCAAACCCAAAGCTAAATAATTAAATTCAACAAGATGTCAATTCTTGACTTTTCCCTTCCGACATCCGTTTCTCGAGACTTCCACGACTTAAAAGGTAGTGCCTCTGCGCGAGGATCATCATCAGGACTTACATGCAAAAATGCAGTGCCTATAGTCTGTTGGTATATTCTAAGGTCCCAAGATCAAACAAGACATGAAAACATGCGTGAATACACCAACGAAGATAGCGGAATACTTACATTGATCGGTTATGTCGATTTAAAGACGAATCATGCCCAAAAACGCACTGCCTTTGTAAGCCCACTGCAGCAGTCCATGCTCACTGTCTTGGCAGTTTCGGGTCTCAAAACGAAGCTCCAAACTCCGTCGGATGAATCCCGCCTCATGGGTGAACCTCCCTACCACCTTCGCAAGACTCGTAGTGTGCTAGCACTTGCGGTTTTCACCATGAAAACCCAACCCTTGCTTCCCTTTGTGTGTCACGTTTTTCTGGTTCAAAACCAGTCCCCATTTCAAGCTTTGGGCGTGAGAGAAGAGAGAAAAATGAGAGAGAAGAAGTTTTGTGTTAATTTCAATGATTTTTTCCAAAAATCAATTTATATTTATGCCATAAAATTTATTAAATAAATAATAAACTTATGACACAAAACATGCAATGGCTTAGAGTGTCAAACACTCAAACTCCATGCAAGACCATTGAGTGTATTGTACACAATCTTCATGCAATGCATTAGAATTAAATAATGCATAATATGACATGTGTCATGTGGGCCCCACACGTTTCCAAATGAAAGTGGGCCCACGTGCACTCACGCGTTCGGGTTCGATATTTCCGAAATACCGAGCTTACGTCGCGACGTTAATTCAATCGAATAATTGCGGCTAGCGAAATTATTATTTACGTCGCTAACGAATTAATTCTAAATTAAACTCGTTTGCCCGAATTAAAATCTAATTTTAATTCCGCGTTGAAATCTAATTTCGTTTAATATATCGAATATATTAATTCATCGATTAATTCCAAATTAATCGTTATCTCTCTCTAGACGATATTTTATCCCGGATAAAATATCTCCGTTATTAATCCTAGATTAATTTCTCTCTCTTCTCTATAATCCCAGATTATTCAAGAGTGCGCGAGTTGTGCGTCATCGGTGGATTATCGGGAAGCGACCCATGAGATCCCCGGATAATGTGGCAGTAAATACGGTCGTCGGAGTATCCGAATCACGTACGTACCAAGTACTACGTTCTACCGATTTACGAGACAAGGTCGACTCCTAGCAAAGCACCAAGTCTACCTAATTCTCCGGACATATCCATTAAAGAATATTTAAATCTATATCAAGCGTAGTATACTAATGTATTGTGCATATCGGCCCAGTATCGGATAATCATGTGCTAGGGCTGGGGCTGGATAAGTGTCTGCCCCGTCCGAAACACATATCGGATGTCTGGTAACTAGTCTCTATAATCGGATATTCATGACCTGGTCATAATATCACGATTGGATGCGCATCTCTTAAGAGCACTAATACATACCGTATCCTGCGTGACATCATCTCCACTATGACTGGAGTGATACTTCCGTCTTGACATCACATCCAATACACTACGATTCTCAATATACCCGCATTGGCGTGCACAGAACCGGTCAGAGTCCTAGACGACCTCAACTAAAGTATATCGATTGTCGTAAGCATTAGCGATGTAAGTCTCAGGTTAAGACTATACACACCTACCTTGATTTCGGCCTCCCATAGACACATATTCATAATACCAATGGGATTCCGAGGGGTCTATCCAGAGCGAAGCTGTTTCCCGTACCATCGGTGAAACACGACCTCCTATCGCACTTGCATAAGTATCCAACACTTATATATATGAGAACTATGCCGTTGTGCCCTCACAACGCACACAAGTGCAATACTAGCCTATTCCGCATTATCGATGTCCAGTCTCGATAATACTACGGCTTAGGGATATTTAATGATTAATCCTTCGTGGACTGATACTATCATCTCATATCATCTCAATCCAGGAACTAATCATAGGGACCTCTCTCATTTATATATCTATGGTGATCCAATCACAAATGACGAGAATGCAATTTCCTTGTCACATAGTTAATTTGCTACAACAACACAATGATCTGTGCAAATAGTGACGCTATGGGTCATTTTGTCCAACAATCTCCCACTTGGCACATAGCCAGTCATCAAGTGTCCCAAAACCCGAACTATGTACGGTTCGCTCAAATTGCTGAGGAAAGGTTTTCGTCAGCGGATTTGCTTAATTATCGTCTGACGCGATTTACACAGATCATCACATCGCCACGATGTATGATCCGAACGAATCAGATGATATAGAAGTATATATCTGGATCGTCGATGAGACCTTTAATTCCTTAGCTCGTGCTGACGCCTAGCTCAGCTACTAACAGAACTATATCTAATCTAATTAGATTTATTTTTGATCCAAATGGCTTCTATTGCTGCCTCAGCTGCAGCAATGATCCGCATTTGGTTGTTTATTCGGCAGCAGTTATCTTGCTCGGAATATTTCCAGCTCACTGTCCCGTTATTCAAACTTTATAGTACCGCAGTATTTAATTGTTTGGAAACTTGTAGCAGTGATTCCCAGTCACTTCAAGTTCTCCTTCTCCATAGTTAAAGATAGCATCTTTAGTTCTCAGAGATACTAACAGATGTTCTTAACTTCAATCCAGTGACTATCACTCGGATTGACCCGATTGTGACTCCATATGCTCGAAGCGTATGAGACACCAATACAAGTACATTTTAAATGTACAATTTCCCAGAGAGTGTTAACAACTCCAAATCTATCCCAGTAGATCTTTATTCCTTGAATAAAGGTTGTTACTCCCCAGAATTCTACGGAGAATTTCTATTGAAAGAATATCCATGAAAGCCAAGCTTTCACCAATTGTTTTATGGGAATTTCATTGTCAGTGCCTTCTCCCACTAACCTCCTTATATACACAAGAATTATTTCGTTTTGAGTTAATCATAAATCATTATGATTATTTCAAAACGACAGTTCCAAGAACCTTATGCTTGCTTCAATCCAAACATGGATCGAATAACCCACAAACCTTGTTTGTCGGTTATTCAAAATCGTCAGGATGTTGTAAACATCCTCCAAAAGGTTTCCTTTTCAAGAAAGCGATTTTGATCTGTAACTGACATATTTCATAAATGAAATATACAGTTATCAACAAGCATCTTCAAAATGGACTTACCATGGCAACAGGTAAAAGGTTGAACCGTTATTAACACAATGTTGATAACGATACCTTTCCGTCAAAAGCCTAGCTTTTGTACGTTGGTATGTTGCCATCCATGTATGTCTTCCTTGAAGACGTATAATGTACCAATAGTCCAATGCTTTGTGGTACAACAACTAGTATCCATAATAGTCGTTATACATGGAATCCATTTCGGACTCATGGCACTTTGCCATAACAGGGAGTCGATACCTCGTATCACTTCCTCAAAACGTAGTCGGTGGATATACCTTCATAAGATTGACATCTTAATGAGGTTAGATCAGAAACCCATACCCTAGGTTGTTTTCTGACTCTATCCGATCTACCCGATTTCTTGTGTATTTGAAGATTAATGGTACAGATTCATCATAGATGAATTGTTTGTGTTCCATTAAGGACTTCGTGCTATGAATAGTATTACTACTCCGATTTTCATTGAGTTTCACTATCCTCCCACTGACCACTCACTGCATATCGGTATTCCTCTCAGGAAA